>JANBQQ010000076.1:0-57033 GCA_027577275.1 Coemansia sp. RSA 988 | reverse complement strand
AAGACTTTGCGGTTGCTTCCGTAGCTGGTGCTGCCGGCGATTCCGTCACTATCCCCGCTTGAGCATCTGCAATAGACTCTGTGGCATCTTCGGTGCTTGGATCTGCTGTAGCCTCCTCAGCTACCAAATTCTGCTCAGGAGCAGGTACTCCAGCCGACTCTATGGCAGGCCCTGTGGTAAGCTCAACAGTAGGCTCTTCGAGAGACCGTTGAGAGACTTCCTCCGTAATCAACTCCACAGTTGGGTTATTCACGGCCAGTGCTACCTCTGGCTCGGCTTCGATGCTATTGACAATGCCATCGCCGGCTGTAGCTGAAACTGGCTTTGCATCCACTTCGGCGATGGGCGCTGAATCAAGTTCTCGAGCACCCTCATCCACCGACACCCCATCCGCTGCTGTTTCTGCTTCTCCTGAAGCCGCTACCACATCCGCATTATCGACATCCTCAACCGCGAGAGGCTCTGTCGCAGGCTTGGTGATGGTGGAAACCTCGACATCGTCGACGGGGGATTCTGTGGAATCAACGCTGGCTGGTTTGTCTTCCACATCGGCAGCAATAGCAGCAATAGCAGCTGCAGCGCCTGCAGCAAGGACAGTACTGGGCTCAATAATTGACTTCTCGGTAGCCTCAACAGGAGCATCGGATACCGCAGAGTTTGGCTCTGTAGAAGCCAGGTCAGAAATTTGAGCAACTGCCTCAGATACAGGCAATTCTGCCGATCTTGCGACAGCCACAGTATCAGTACCTTCGCTAGGGCCATCCTTAGTGTCAGACACTGGCTCTGCGGCTACCTCTGGCGATTCTGAAAGAGCATCAGTTTGTGAACCAGTCTCTGCCATAGTCTCCTCAACGGTATTAGCCACAGCATCGGTGACAGCCTCCACAAAAGGCACAGCAGCCTCGTCGATAGTTGCTTCATCGGCAGGGCTCTGTGTTGAGCCAATGGCTGCCTCAACAGCAGCCGCGTCGCTAGCCATCCCATCTGCTAATTCGGAAACAGACCTTTCAGTGGTAGCCTCCGCTGGCACGGCAACGGCATCAATAGTCGAATCCGCGATGGTTTCAGCGATCGCCTCTGCAACGGCCTCTGCAACCGACCCGGGCTCGGGTGTGACATCGGCACTCACAATGGGTCCACTATCTGGACTAGGAGCCGGTTCAAGTGTCGGCTGGGCAATATCGTCTACAACTATGTCGCTTGCAAGTTCTGCGACTGGAACAGAAAGCGACACTGCACCATCCTCAGCTGTTGGTTCGGTAGCCTCCAAGGCAGCAGGCGCACTAGTATCGCGCTCTTCTGATGTTTCGTTGCCCAGGACATGTGCAATGGCAATACCTGTAGCAGCAGCACCAGCAGCGGCGGCGGCAATGTAAGCAGAGTCCAACTCAATAGCAGTCTTTCCCTCTGGCTCAGCAGTAGATGACAAATTCAAACCTCTGTCTGTAGCCTCGGTGGCTGCAAGCTCGCGGCTTTCATCCAGCGTGGCAGTGTCAGTAGCTAAACCGGCACCAATGTCAGGGGGGGTGTCTTCATCCAGCGATCTAGCAGCGGGCCCGCCCAAGTCTTCGGGTAATGCGCTAACAGCGGACAACTCCGAGATGCTGCGCATACGCGCTTTCGGCTGCTCAATATCAGCAGCAGAACTCCCAACCTCGGGATCTTGAGTAGCGTTAACTTCTGGGTCATCGGATGATATGGTTGCACGACGGCGGCCTGTGCCTGTTGCTCCACCATGGGTGGCCGCGTCAGTGGCGAATGCAAGTAGCCCAGGTACAAAACGCTTGGCCGCGTAGGCATTCCACGCGGTGCGAGGAGTCGGCGGTACCGAAACAGCTGCCTGCATTGCAATGTCTTTGGCCACCTCGGAACTGGCGGCAGCGACTTTCGGATCGCTTGTGCAGAAGTAGTGATCCACTGGATACATGGGCTTAAATGATCGATTTAACACTGGCGGCGCCGGATTGGAATCTTCTTCGCCTTCATACTGCTGTGCGGCAGTATCGGAATCGTCATAGGCATAGTTGAATACCTGCTGCACAACCTCCGTTCCGGTGATGGAGAAGTTTTTGAGATTTGTCAGGGCCGGCAATGCGCGCTCAACTCCATCCGACTGCATGTGGCATTGGCGGACCAATAGTACGCGTATGCGACTAGCACTTGGCCCGCTGGCCAGTCCTTCCAACGCAACATCAGAGAGCAAAGGGCTGTTGTAGAGTCCCAATGCAACCAAACGCGTAGACGCGCGCAAGAGCTCGGCAACCGCTCCGCCGCTAAGACATGGGGTTCTGTTGATGTAGAGCGAACGCAGCCGCGTAACTACGCCAGCAGCAGCAGTAACAAGCGCGTCATCGACAGATATGTTGCGTAGGCTAAGAGTGTTGAGCTGCGAAGCGACAACAACGGGCGTGGTAACCGCCACAAGAGACGGAACGGCAGGCAGCTCCGGCTCATTACGCATCAGCTCCAAGTGAGATAAATGCTTAGCCTGGCAGAGCGCAGTACGAGCAGAGCTTGCTGTAACTCCTGAGCCGTGTACAACGAGTGACTGAATGCAAGACGACTCATTGACAACAAGCTCAATAAGATCAGCACCAGCGTCGCTTCCGCTGCCAACAATGTGCAGAACCTCGAGCAGCTTGGGAGCTGAGCTAAGCGAGCGAACAATCTGCGAAGCAGCTATTGCAGGCGCCCACAACCGCAACTTTTGCAACGCAGGTAGGCGCAATGCCACTGGGCCCCACACATCAGCAGGTAATGGCGCATCGCTCTCAAGTCGAAGCGAGCGAAGGCTGCGCAGGCCGCAGAGGAGATAGCCCAGATTTGCCAGAGGCTTGCGTGGCATACCAATGATCTCAATCTCGCGTAGACGCCAGCGCATCAGGTCGTTAACAATGTACTTGTCGCGCAGACGAAAGCCGTAGATGGACAGACTGTCGATAGGCGAGCAAGCGCGCGCGTACTTGAAAGCAAGCGGTGGCGAGGTGAGATCTGAACCATGGAGAAGCGAGCGTAGCAGCGTTGGGTCAGTGGACAGAACGTGCTTTCCTTGGGCTACCTCGACCAGAGTAGATAGCTCCGCATCTGAGGCTTCGTAATCGTCGTTATAATAAGGCGAAACGAGGTGACGGCCATAATGCGAACTCAGCGTGAAGCGGATACCGTGAATATGTGAGCCATACGCGTGCGGGCGCTCTGTTACTGTGCGCAGAAAGGCAGCCAGCTGCTGGGGCGTGGAGAATTGCGGATATGCCCAAAGGTCTGACGTGGCTGCAAATCCCCAGTCCTTGCTGACTAGGCAGAACGTGCGTCGGTCACTCTGACCCGGTAGGAAAGACACAATGCGCTGCAGCAGACGCCGGTCAAGAGTCGCCCAGGAAGCTCCTTCGCTGGAGTCGCCAGACTCGACATCGCTGTCGCTATCGCTGCTGGTACCGCGCTGATCATCGCCTTCGTCAGCGCGCGCGTCGTCGCCGATCGTACCAAAGTTAAAGTCGAACTGGTATGTCGACATTGCGAGTGTCCTAATGCTGGCGTATATGTAAAATAACAGTGTATACAAGAATTCAAAGAAATAAAAATTAGCAAGCATGTTGCAAAAGCAAATGCAACTAACAGGACGAGCTCAATAAAAGGAATGCACAAGACGCTTACAAGCTGCAGAGATGGGCACGGACTTGACTGAGCTCCAAAAAAAAAGCTAAAGGGTGATGACGTCGAATGCAGGTAAACAACCCAGAAGCGCGTTGCGCAGCAGTGATAGAAAAAAGTTACTTGCAAGTAACTGGATAAATAAAACGTAAACTTTTTTTAAGGTATGCACAGAAAGCAAAAACCCTCTTTGTCTTTTGAAGAGTAAGAAACCCGACAATGATAAAAAGTTATGCTAATGAATGTGCGTGTTTTTTTGACAGAAAAAATAAGCGTAATAGAGGCTGTAACAACTAGCTAGAAACAGCGCAAAACAGTAAACAAACAAATAAATAAATAAATAAATAAATAATAGAATTACCAGCAAGATGTTACTGGTTGATATACAGAGCAAACGAGGTGCTGGTTCTGAAAGCAAGAGATACTCTGTAAGATTGTAGAATAGGGAATGATATTGTGTGTTTTTTCTTTGTGAAACGAGAGACAGGTCGGTGGTTTCCGACAGCGATGGAGCAGCAGCACTTGTCTTTAAAGATATCAATGCGCACCCGTATTTCTCCATGCACAAACGGAAGAAAACTGAGGCTGGAAAAAAGTCAGCAGAATGGCTCGCAAGGGTCAACCAGGAAGGCGTACTTGTGCAGCAAGGAATGCCAACATTTGGGGGAATTGGGGAATCTTCTGACCATTCGTCCGGCGGATACTTTTTTGGCTCAGCGCAAGGAAAACTTCCAGCTCCGCAAGACGCATATTGCACACGCTCCCCTTCTCCGGTCTGCGAGATTCGCCGATTGTCTTCATTGCATCTGACTTTTATTTTCCTTCTTCATTCAAGCCATGCCTGCAATAGACATGCTGTTGTTGGCACTACTACACTTGATATTCTGCAAGGATAATAGTTCTGAAAGGAGGAGGGGTTGGAACCAAGCATCCGCCAAATAGGGAGCAATGTCGGAATGCCTGTACCAGGCACTATTGCGACAGGCAGTTGCAGGTCCGTCTTGGTGATGAAAAGTAGTGCAAGACGACACTTTCCTTCTGATTTGGAAGTGTCCTTTTTTTCCTATTCCTACTATAAAGGCAGGTACTTGTACAAGCAGGAATGCGCATAGTATTGCGTACTCCTGCTATGAACAAATTGAATTAGTTGTATGCCAGTGGCATGGATTGTTTGCAACCAGCGGAACAATTGCTATCATTTCCTTTTCACTTGCCCGTTTTTTCTTCTAAGGCATCTGTGGAAACCAAATTGATTTATTGCATATGTCCATATGCATGCCAGCTGAGAGGCAGATGCTTTAGGATTGCTCCTCTGCCGCAAATGCAGTTCTGTTTGTTTTCTTGGTGTCTAAATTTCTTTTTTCTGTCGCCATGTCTCTGCTTCTGACTTTGTTCCCGGTACGCATCCGCTTAGCGTGTGTGATCAGATGACTCTATCCGCAAGTACCCAACAATATAATGCTCTGCAAGATGCAGAGTGCCTTCTGGATTTCTTACGCAGTTCAATGTCATGTGTGCATTTTGGAACATGGATATGTATCAGAAGCATGCCTAAAGAAAAAGGGTGTGCGCCCGTAACATGTCCTAGAGCCTTTGGCCTTGCGACGCCAGGTCCTAAAGAAAGCGCTGAGCAGTGAAATTGTGTTTCTCTGTTCAATCATTCTCTGGGAAATAACACCAAGTCGCAGCCATATTTCCTACTGCGCGCTACAGGGTGCTTCCCAGTGTTGTTACATTAGTCTAATAAATCCGCCGCAGAATGTGCAGCGGATGCATACAAACTCTCTGGTAGATGCAGGCATGGATTTGACAAGTATGGGAAATAGCGATTCTACTGCATTGAGCGCTTGGTGTAAAGAGGCAGCAAGCGCATTCTTTGCATGCTTGTCACCAATGCGTCTACGGATTGCTACTATCTAGACTATTGTGTTCTATATTGTTAGCATTCAAAGTTGGTAGTTATCCAATAGCTTTTATAAATTACATAAATACAAGGCACTGATAGGATTGTTCAGAGAGTTAAATAATGGCAGAAAATTTTGCAACTCCGCAAGAGCGCCATTTACGGTCATTACAATATCTGTCTGACGAAATGACTGTTGTATAAGAGCATATTCATGTTGGGTGCACTAGTGTTCTCAGACCGAGGCAATAAAGGATGGAAGCATCGCTGGATATTCGGTCATTTTCTTTTATTGATGTTTGGCTTCTAGCTATATGTTGCGAAGGGGCGGGATTTGAGCAAGGGAGGCTCGTAACATATATTAGAATGATATTCTTAGCTACAGCGCGACCCACAGATTGGGACCAAAAGTGTAGTGGTGCAGTAGATCTTAGAATTAAGCTAATTTCATTGCACATCCGGTCCCCCAAGGAAGCTCTACCAGTCCCATGCAAGCCTGGGAAACTTCGACAAGCTTTTCCAGCTCCCCGGTTTTTGGCTGGGTTTGATCGATCAGCATGAGCTGACCTCATCTTAGAATCTGGCCCTATTTTTGCAACTCTTCAGGCACTGCTAATGCTTGCGAGATCAAACGCCCATCAATGCCTCAGCAAATAAACCAGCTGACCACAATTGATCATATGGCTTGGGAAGAGCATCTCTGCGAAGCAAGCAGGAACTGGGTGCAGAAAAAGAAAAAAGCCCATGCGCTTTGCAGGGAGGGGAGGGACAAAAAAGTGATGAGATGCTCCATTCTGTGCTCACTTGTTGCATTTTCGTGCTGCCACCATCCCCCCTCCTACCGTTGTTTTCGTTTGGTGGTATCTCTTTTTGCTATCGAATTCGCAACAAGTGTTTACCTACTTTGCATTCCTTCGACATTACCGATTACCTATCCAAAAGACGCGCTTACTCTTTTCCCCTCGGTTCCCCTTCCTATCGGTTACCTTTCCCGTCCCTTTGCTCCCTTCCGACTCTAACTCTAAATATACACGCACCCTTTTCCCCCTCTGTTCAATTCAACTTATTGAACCATTGCAACGGGCCATGGGCGATGAGCGCCGAATAGGTGAATATGTATGTATATCAAGCTGACTCTTGTTAATATCAGGACTATTTGTTATCGTTGGTCAGTTGATAAACACTCACCATCCACTTGTCTTCTATTCTGACCTTGTTTACCTGTAATGCTGTGAGGCTGTATATCGTCGCTGTAGCAACTTGGTGATATTATTGGGAAAGGTGCGGCAGGCTCAGTCTATCGAGGGCTTAATCTGCGAACGGGTGAGGTCGCCGCTATCAAGCAAATTCGTACAGAGGGCTTCAGCTCTTCGGCAGAGCTTGATGCAGCGCGAAAAGAGATCGATGTGCTACGCGACTTGCACCACCGCAATATAGTAAAGTATATAGGGTACGAGCAGTCCGAACACGAGCTTGATATTATTCTGGAATATTGCGAGGGCGGATCACTGCAGAACATCCTGAGCAAGTTCAGCAAGTTTCCTGAAAATCTTGTGGGCGTGTATGTGGCGCAGATATTGGATGGGTTGGAGTACCTGCACAGCAATGCAATCTTACATCGTGATATCAAGCCTGGAAACATATTGCTGCTAAAGGAGGGCATTGTCAAGCTTGCAGACTTTGGCGTTGCAAGGATCCAGAATGGTCTCAATACAGTGGTTGGCTCGCCATACTGGATAGCTCCAGAGGTTCTGTTGCTAAAAGGAGCCACAGCAGCCTCGGACATATGGAGCCTTGGTTGCACCATTGTACAGCTTGTCAGCGGCAAGGCGCCATATCAGGACCTGCCGCCAATGACAGCCATGTTCCGCATAGGCCAAGACGAGCACCCGCCATTTCCTGCCAACATTTCAGCTCAGTTGCGCGACTTTTTGTCTCGGTGTCTCGTACATGTGCCTTCCGCGCGCGCCACAGCAGCGGAGCTGCGCTCGCATGTGTGGATTCGAGCCTGTCTGCGCGAGCGCCAGGGCGAGGGCCAACTTAGCAATAACTATGAGCGCGATATCCGGACAGTTGCGCAGTGGAACCAGGTTCTGCTGAATTCCTCGCCTCGCGACGTCAAACGCTTTAGTATTGGAAATGGCGCAGCAGCAGCAAATTTCGGATACTCGCAAAATAACAGCAGCTATGCCAACTTTAGCAACAGCTGCAGCAATCTGCACACAAGCTACAGCTCGACGCGTGCACGCGAAGACATACCCGGTGCCATATCAGGCATGTCGTCGATGGGCATATCGCATTCAAACGAGAGCACGGCGCGACGTACAGTATCGTCTATAGCAGCATACGAAGAAGATAGCGGTGATGACTGGGATAATGCATTTGAGAACCTCGATGCCCTGCAACTTAAGTCTAAACCACGCCCTGGAATAGTCTATCCGCAATCGATTGCTGCACCAATATCGCCAGCGGGAGCGGCGCGCAAGCATTCGCTTGACGCGGCTTCCGACCCTGTGGAGCCTGAGCATACGGGCTCTTACATGCCGACGCCAATGGAGCGCGCGGTTTCCGATTCGACAAATCTGCAGGGATCGAATGTGTACTACCGGCCGCATACTAGCCCTCCCTCGCCGCGTATGCGCGCTCTGAAGAAGCAGGCGCTTCCAGCGGATTATGCACATGCCGAACACCCGCTTGAGTATGAGGATGAGAACACCTCATCATCAAATGAGAATGTGTATATGGAGGGTGCAGAGTACTCTGAAGGACCAGCACGCGCCGAAATACAATCGACATACTATGCCAGCACATCGGATGTGCGGCTAGAGTCCATGAATGATGTCTTAGCCAAGCGGCCATCTCTTGGATTGCGCCAAGATATTTCACACTCGGCTTCTACCCAGGTCGTGCCTTTGTCGCATGCCACTCATGAGCGTGCGTCAAGTCAAGCGTCACTTGAGGCGCCATCAATGTCTGTTGATAGTCTTCCTAGCCACCAGCACAACTTGAGTCAGATACAGGCAGCTCGCAGCCAGCAAAACCAGCCCCATCATCATCATCAGCAGCAGCAGCAGCAGCAGCAACAGCAGAAGGCGAATTTCCGGCCACGACAACAGGAGTCACGCGAACTGCCACATGGATTTCCAAGTAGGTCATCTGAGGAACGCCTGCGGCGTGAAACAGAGATCCGCTGGGTGCAGGATATTGGCACAATCATGGCGCATCTACGTAATATTACGCAGGAGGACGTTGTGATTTTTCAATGTCAGCAGCTAGTGACGCTGCTGCGCGAGGGCCGCGGCGTTTTTTCTTTGAGTCAGGACTGGCGTGTGCGCTCGATTATCGATGCAATTCGTGCGCACCAGACAAATGGGAATGCGCGCAAGCATCTTTTGATGTTGGTTAATCGCCTGTGTCATATGGATGCGCGCTACTCGCGGATATTCTGTCTCCACGGCATTCTCCCTCTTGTTCTACCGATAATGTTGTACGACAATGGCTCCGATCAGGGCGCTTCATCAGGAGAGCTTCAAGCAGAAGCGGTTAGCTTTGTCAGCCGCCTGTGCCGGTCGGAAGACTCGGCGCCAATCCAGATGCTGCTGGCGTGCGACGGCATTACGACGCTGTGCGCAGCTATTGACACACTTGTGGAGCTTGACGTGGCGGAGGCGGCATCTCTGCTGTCGCGAGTAGTCACTTCTCTTATATCGCTTGTGATAACCAAGGAGATACCGGCAGATCTACTGGTTTCAGATATTGGCGACTTGCTCGTGCAGGCGCGCATAGTCCCGCTGCTTGGCATGCTGTTTGCAAAGTACGGCGAGGCATGCCAGGTCCCTTCGCCAGCTGGAAATACTAACACCAATGGCTCTGATGCAAGCCATGGCGGTAGCCAACCGACACCAGCTGATCGCATCTACCATGGGATATGCGATGTCCTGATGGTGGTAAGTCGATTGTTCAATGAGCTTGTGCGGCGCATCGACTCGCTGCAGGATCAGGTATGCGAGTCCGGACTTTTAGCCGCAGTATTTAAGCACTTGCATCGGTATCCACGCAAGGCAGTGGTTCTGGTGATTCATGGCGTTCGGCATTTGTCGAAAAATCCGGCGAGCCTGGATGTGCTGGAGAAGGCAGGGATCTTCCCGGTTAGTGTGTCGCTACTACGGTCACAATCCTCCCAGGCATACCGCGAGTATGTGATGACTACAGTGCTGCGTCTATGTGGTAGTTCGCTGGAGCGCCAAAACACGATGGCTGCGCAATACCCATTTTTGGTTAGCGCCGCCATGGAATACGCGCAGATGAAGGAGGCACCAGCTTTGTCAAAATGCGGACGGTTGATTATATTAGGATTAGCAAACGGTGGAACACAATGCTGCCGCGTGCTCAAGGAGGTCAATGCGTTTGAGCTGGTGGTAAAGCTAATCTCGCGCGAGCGCTGGTGTGGCATGGCCATTCGCGCGCTGCTAGAGTGGACACGAACAGTGCCATCTGATATCGTTCCCAGTCTGACCGGCGATGACTCGGCTATTGGCTGGGGCGAGTTGGCACGGCCGTTGCTGAGTCTATCCACAAGCTCTACGACCTTGGATATGTACGCGGCCACGTTTTATAGCCTTGTCCGTTTACATTTACCAGTCTTCCCGCGCGCATGCATGGGCTCTGGAGAGGCTACCAGTAGTTGCATATGGGTGATGCTGATGGATCGCTACCTTAACTGCAGCGGCCTGAGTAGTCGCGACCACTCGGCATTATACCAATCCGAGGAAGGCTATACAAGCGCTAATGCCCGCCCAGAGGTCGTTGCTGCAAACCATATGAATGCAACCACACGGCTGACCTTCCTCAACTTGCTACTAGTTTTACAACCCTACCTATGTGCTTCAAATGCGGAGATGCGGCGACGCATCGACCACTACTACACTGAAATGGTTCTTTCATCCAAGCTCGATGGCGCCTTACCCGTGCGCAAGGCATCGCTGGAGCTGTCTCTCTCACTTGAGCGCATGTAAGTGGTGTATGTTTTTATAGGTCTGATTTCTTGCAGGTTATTTTCTTTATGTACTTTCTTGCAACGCTTTGGATTCCAAAAAAAAAAAAATTATGCTATCTACCTAATGCAAAAATTCTAGCACTATTGGATCCTGCAAATCCAGACTAGGTCTAACCTAGTCTGTTGCTGTAAACGCAGAGATGCCAGTAACGGCTCTGCCAAGCGTCAATAGGTGAATGTCTGCCGTGCCCTCGTATGTGTTAGTGACTTCAAGGTTGTTCAGATGTCTGATAATATGGAATTCGTCAGCAATTCCATTGCCACCCAGAACATCGCGCATGTTGCGACTGATCTCAAGTGCCTTCACACACGAATTGCGCTTGATAAGCGAAATCATCTCTACTGCCAACTGGCCCTCGTCGATTAGCCGGCCCACGCGGAGACACGACTGCAGTCCCAAAGTAATTTCCGAGTGTGCTAGCGCCAGCTTGGCCTGCACAAGCTGAAATCGTGCCAGCGGTACACCGAACTGCTTGCGGTCAAGCGCGTAGTTACGTGCAACGTGCAAACAATTCTCTGCTGCGCCCAGTACTCCCCACGCTATGCCGTAGCGGGCTTTGTTCAGACAACTGAAAGGACCCTTTAGTCCGGATGCGTGCGGCAACATATTCTCAATGGGAACCTCGACATCTTCCATCAGAATCATACCAGTTACTGATGCACGTAGTGCCATCTTGCCGTCAATCACTGGTGTGCTCAAACCTTTCATCGCGCGCTCCAGAATAAATCCTCTAATCTTGCCATCCTCTTCCTCGTTCTTCGCCCACACAATGAAGACGTCGGCTACGGGCGAGTTGGTAATCCACATTTTGGAACCAGAAATCCGGTACACCGAGCCTTCGCGCCGCGCTTTGGTCTCCATACCTGCAGGGTCGCTGCCGTGATCAGGTTCAGTGAGGCCAAACGCGCCAATAATCTCACCAGTTGCTAGACGCGGCAGATACTTTTCCTTCTGCTCAGTTGAACCAAATTCGTTTATTGGGTGCATAACTAGCGATGACTGCACACTCATTGCTGAGCGATATCCGCTGTCGATGCGCTCGATCTCGCGTGCTGTCAGGCCATATGCGACATGCGAGACGCCCGCACACCCGAAGCCGTCAATCGTCGATCCGAGAAATCCCATCTCACCCATTTCGCGCATAATCTGTGTGTCGAATGTCTCAGTACGGGTTGCCCGTATCACTCGCGGAAGAAGTTTCTCTTGTGCATATGAGTGTGCTGCATCACGCACCATCTTCTCTTCGTCTGTCAATTGCGTCTCAAGCAGCATTCCGTCCTCCCAGTTGTATTTGCTAAACTTGCTTGCATACCCTCGTGTTGCCAGTCTTTGAATGGTAAGATGATTGTCTGGCAAATGTGCAAGCCGCGACCATCTTAATGTCGGCCGAATAAGTAACATGATTGTGTGTATTGTTTGATTGCAACGGTGGAAATCTAATACAGCAAAATTACAGAGCAGTAGATGGAGATATTTATGTATAAAATAATTGTGTTGTAAGGAGAAGAAGGGGAAGACGCAGGCGGCCATGGCTTATTGCGATACCATCATCTCTCCCTTTTCCCATCCCCACTTTCCCACGCGCATACCCTATCCAGCCTGCATTTCCCCTGGTCCTGCGCTCCGGTGAAGAATATTTAGCAACCCCAGCCTATAGCCTACGGCGACGCGTGTTTGGTGCGTGTGTTGCTAGACTCGCGTAATAGGAATGATATCCATTGGTCGCCGAACGAGTCCTTGGTATCACCAGGCGCAGATGTCGACTCTGACGTCGGCGTCCCTGGACTGGTGCTTTTTAGCGGAGTGCGCCGTCCAGCCTTCCGGATAAGACCGACCTTTTCCTGTTGCTCCTCGCTAAACTGCAGAATACTCGACATCAGTTGCAGAATCTCGTACCGCTTCGAATCACCATATGGAAGAGCAAGAAATCCAACAACGAGATTGGTAATGACACGCTTGTCGAGATTGAACTCGCTGCTTTCCTCGCGTAGCCTATGCATGCTCTCGTTTAGGTGGTCCTTAAGCACAGCTACCTCATGTCGTAGACGCTCAATCTCGTTCATCTGATCTGCAATTTTCTGCTGACATTGCTCAGCAGTCGCGCCACTGAGCTCTATCTTGCGTAGACGGCTCTCCGCTTTCTCTGCCCGTGTTGCTGCATTGCGCTGGCCTGCCACTGATTGCCGGAGCTCCTCGCGCAGCTTCTCCACCGCAATATCCACATCTGTATCCTTGGATACTTGCAAGCTCTCCAATGCGCTCTGCAAGTTTTGAATAGTAACCAAATGCATACCTCGCTCTTCCACCCACTGGCTCTCAGAATTTAGCGCACGGTTTAGATCGCTTTGCAGCAGCTCGATGCGTTCCTCGAGTTGTGTGTGTTGCGCAGAATCAGACTCTAACTGCTTCTCTGCTGTGCTCGTTCTGCTCTTGAGCTCGATTATTTGCTGCTCATATTCCTTTATCGTGTCGTTGTGCTCGTATTGTGCTTGACTGACCTTTTCCTGGCTTTCCCAAAGTGCCCGCCTGACCTCTTCCAGCTCTTTGCGTAGCTTATTCGTTGCTTCGTCCCGTTTCTTAATATCCTGCTGAAGCTGCGCATGCAACTGATTCGCCGATGTCGCCTCTGAGCGAAGCCGTTTCAGCTCGTCGGATTCGGCATTCATCTTCGCCTTTAGTGCATCCCGCATCGTTCCAATTCGCTCTAGCAGCAGATCATAGTCCTTCACTAGATCCGTGTGGGCTTTTGACACATCGTGGAGCTCTGTGTTTGTCTCTGCTAGTTGCTGCTCAAGGCTTGCAGCCTCTTCCTTGTAGCTCTTGCCATTATCGTTGCGATATGCTCTTAGATTCTGTACTACACGCTCAAGCCCTGGCCGGAGCGATGCTGGCATAGTATCCGGAACTTTGTCAATTTCGTCCAAGTTGTCCAAAACACGACCTATCTCCACTTCACCATCAGCAAACGCACGGAGCTTATTCTTTAATTCTGTAATGCTCTTCTCCAGAACCTGTCTCGTATTCAGCCCCTGTGTTGCTTCCGAGCGCAGCTTTGCGATCTCTTTCTCAAGCGGCTCAATATCGCTAGAATTTGTGCCAGATCTCGCAGTCGAAGTAATATGCGTTCCGATTTCCTGTATAAGAGCAGGTCCAGTCTTCTTAACTGGAACTCTCAACTTTTTGGCCAGCTTCTTGGCTTCAGTTTCCCATTTGTGCAGATCAGACTGCCGCGTGCTATTGGCCTCCAACTTTGCGGCCTGCGATTCCAATTCTCGAATTCGTTCCTTCGAGCGCGCGCATTCTGCCTTCAACTCTTCAACGCTGCTATCGTTGTTGGCATCCTTTGCTGCTATTGCCTTATCTTTTTGCGTGACAATATTCTTTGATGTATTGTTGGTATCTGGCGCCTGCGCCTCGGGCTTTGCGTCACGACTGGATAGCCTTTCGATTTGCTCGTTGAGATTTCCATTTTCAGAGGCTAGCCGCTTCAAATGGTCGCCAGCCTTGCGCAGTTGCCTTTGCAAAACATCGACTCGCTTCTGCAGCTCTTCGTTTGTTGGCATTTTCTTTTGGATTGTGTTGTTAAGTGCATGCAGTGCAAGTATAAGAAAAACAACTGTATAGTTGGTGGGAATTCTAGCGGTCTGGTGAAGTAAGTCGCAAAGTGACCAACAGAGTGACTGACAACTATACCATATTTTTGCAAAAGTATTAACGTTTAGAAAAGATTATATTGGGAGTTGGTGCAACGGGTCTACGAAATTGGGGCAGTGCGTTTGCATTGTGGGCGGGGGCGTTATTTGCGCATGGGTGGAAGGATCGTGGATGGGCAGAGTAACCAGAGGAATATTGTGATCTTTAACGATCTCACATCTAAATACTTGCCTGATTATCATCTAATCAGGCTGATATTGCTTGACTTTCTCTGTCCTGTCCGCCAGAATTTGAGCTCATATTTGTTGGCGATTTTGATAGGTGATGTCCCAACTCCATGGTCAGTTTGTTTTACAAGTTAGTGAGGGCCCGGCGGAGGCTGTGACATCTGCTTACAAATCGAGAATTCGCTTAAGCATGTATTATTGCATCGATGGGTGGGTAGGCTGAGGCACATCACAATGGATAGAGCGGAAAAATAGCCATATTGCTGAGATGCGATCAGAGCTGAGTCAGGTTTTTATTAGAATTCAATGCATGCCTTCTGCTTGGGTGACGTAAGGAGATCTGCCTATACTTGGGTATATCTTCCATGTATATGGATGCACAGGGTCATCACAATAGGAGACCAATTCCCAAACTGCGGAAGAGGCTAGTGGATTATTTCTATAAATATTCACTATTTCAACAGTCATAAATTCACGCTGCAGAAGGCGACTAGCACACTGCCAAAAATAGCAAACACTTTAAATAGACCGATTATTAGTGTGAAGCCATTATCCGCAGCTGAACATGCATACAAGACTCGCAATATAGCATTTTTGTAAACAAACACTGAGCTAGAGCGAATTAAAACATCGCTATCCTTGTCGTGGCGATGGGTGCTGCATTGTTTGCATCATCCTATGCACGAGCAAATAGCTGCAAATAGCAAAATATGTTGTGCAGAGAGGACCTGCCTCTCATTCTGACCAGCTATCAAGGAAGGAGAATACTACACCTGCACTAATTTTGCTCTCATCCGATCCTGCGGCAGCAACTCGAAGAACATTTGCAACAGCCATTTTATATCCACACCTATCATTTTGCTTTTGTGGCGTATATAACAGCGGTATGCGCCCCCTTCCTCGGCAGTAGGGCAAAGACACTCAAACCTGTTTATTTTTCCATCAATTCCAACACCAAGGCATAAAGTACCATCACAAACATGAAGACCTTCGCCCTTATTACTACCATTTGCGCTATTGCAATTGGCGTTGCCGCACTGCCAGCTACTTCGCCTCAGAGTGATTATGATAAGTGCGTCGCAGATAACGGCGGAGAGACCTTCCCTTTCCCTGGCACGGGTGGATGCAGCAAAACCGGATGGTGCAAGTGCGAGAAAGACGGAAGTATTAGCTGCGCCTGCTAACCGTTAGCATATACGCTGTGTCTACCCTGCCTTTTTCTGTTAAGCTGCAGGGTTTCTTAATGATACACGACGAGGGACTAAAGGAATACAGCCCATAAATACTTCGAACTTTATTTGCCCTTGCGCATCATATCGTATACGCTGTCTGTACGTTCAGTCACTAGCTCTTACTTTATAATCTACGTAGTTATATTCTATCAACTTTGCTGATTATTTTGAAACTTAAGTTTATAAATGCCGTATTGCATGATTAGTTTATAATTTACACCAGTCTAGCAAGTGTTAATTTGAAAATCCCAGTTGTTTGCAAAGTTTACTGATACTTCCGACTTTTGTCCAACTGTTTGGCCACGCACAACGCTAGGTAAAATGAGTACACGTGTTATGAACAACCAATTTCAATCCTGTAGAATATATTCGATTAATATGCTCGATAAAAAGTTATTATACATTTTTGAAGCTAGAATTTCTAAAAATCATGTTCTCGAAGAATTTCTTGCCGCACGGTCTCTGCTACACAGACGAGAACTATCTTAATTCTAATCTGCGCTACAGTTCTGCTTCTTCCACACATCCTTTTACTGTTAACTATTTTAATTTTATATATTGGAAATGCAATGCTGCTGCTGTTTATAAACCTGAAATTTATTTTTCATAATCAGCGTAAGAAAAAAGGTTTTTAAGCCTTTCCAGCGTGAGGATACTCCTGCATCTCTTGTCAGTTGGTCGAGAAAACCCACCAGGCGCTGCAAGAAGAGCACCATGAAGCTCAATGCACAAATATTACTACAACATTTGGAATAGCCACCACTGCCCTGAACCAGGAACAAGGAAGGTTGCTTAATATTCTGTATGAATTTTGTTGAGAACTTCACGGAAGGAGTGTTTATGTCTTTCTGGACCAAGTAAGACAGTGCTTGCCTAGTGATCTAATCAAGCAACTGCTTGTATCCTTCACTGCACACGGGTCTTGTACCTCAAACGAGCGAATCGTTGGGTTTGTGCACTATTCAAGGTACACAATTCTTGTGGAAGAAGTTGATATTTTTGTTGTTGATAGTTGTGCGGAAAAGGCAGTCAAATTCCTGAGATGCGGCTGGAGCCGGGTCAGGGTTTCCATAAAACTGCATATGACGAAGGGAGATACACGTGTGTCCGCAGGTTTGCGCAGGGCCATCACAAGACTAGAAGCAATTACCCTGCTGTGAAGAGGACGAGTGACGATAGATCCGGATCCCACCTTTCAATAGGAGAAATTCCTACAAGAGTATGCTTGCTGCACTACAGGAAATGACACTATCCCTGACCCTGCGCAATGCCAAGAATAGCAAACGCACTTTAAATAGAAATTGATTTCTGACGCGAATGTGGCATCTGCATCCGAGCGCACATTTCTGGGTCGCCAAGCTGGGGCGAATCGGAGTTGTATTGTTCGCGCCGTGGTGATGTATGCTGCATTGTTTACACCACCTTATACGCAGAGAGACGAGTAAAAAATAGTGCGCAGTGCTGCTTGGGCACAGTCTCTTGCCAAAAGATGTGAGGACATGTCCCCAAATCTGACAAGCCATTAAGCAGAAAAAAGCTAATTTTGTCTGCAACCGATGCTGCGGCAGCTGACCCGAGGCAGTAGAATGTATCCGCCTCCCTTGAATTTGTACCCCCTCCCCCGCTCTCATGAACTATAAAACGGCGACAGGCGCCCTTTTTTCAAAATTGGACTAACACTTCCTTAGAACTGTATACTTTCTACCATCACCATCACCAACAACATCACAACTATCGAACCAGCCTACACGGGCATAAAACAACCATCATTAAATATGAAGACATTCAGCTTCCTCGCCACCATCTGCGCCATTGCGATTGGTGCTGCTGCACTGCCAACCTCGCAGGTTGTCCCAGCTTACCAGAGCCCCTTTGACAAGTGCGTTGCAGAACATGGCGGAGAGTATTTCCCGTATCCCGGCCCAGGCGAGTGCAGCGTGATTGGGCGGTGCCAGTGTTTGGAAGATGGGAGTATCGGCTGCGTCTGCTAAGCACCAACATCATCTGTGTTACATCTGCCCTGCAAGCTGCACTGAGCTGCGATCTTGCCTTAATTATACGCACTTTGGAACAAGAGCTATTGCAGCCTTTGGAATTGTCGCCTTTTGCTCACCTTTGTGAGTTGTATCCTGTATATCATCTGCGCACTCTGATGCCAGCTTCTATTACTTTACTGTCTTTTTTAATTTTATTTCTACAATACAATACAATGTTGTACTATAATGTGCACTCTGCACGTGTCGCGCCACGCAGTTAGGCAGGGGATCATCCTGGTTTCTCATAAGGAACAGTAGGCCTGGCCTGGTGAGTACTAATGCGGGTTTTAAGAGAATTATTGGCGCATCAAAAAAATAATATTTGTGTCGGTCAAGGCAATTTTTTTGGTAGCGAGTGGTCATGTGCTTTGCGTCATAAAAGACAAAGACGGACAAAAATAAAAGCCCAAGAAACACAACAGTAACATATTATTAGTGGTTTTAATAGAGCCATGAGGTAGATGCTTGTAACAATTCCATTATAATAATGCACAATACATTCAACTTACCTTGGTGTCGTCCGTATTCTCGTTAAGGAGGGTGTAGCTAGGTGTGGAATCGTTAAATAGTACACATGTTTGTCTGGTAATTCCGTCTACCAACAATCCCTCCGACCATGCACAAACGACTCCCCCCCACCCTCAATGGAAACGCACTGCCCGAATGGCGCAATCCTGCCGCAAAATAATTAGCCGCCAACGCCAATACTTTTGCAAAATGCTGAATTACGGCGATTTTTTTTACAAAGTCACATGCTTTCTCCACCAAAAGTCGGCAACAATGCGTGCTACCTTTGCGCAAGCATGTTTGTGTGGCCACCAATTGTATCCATAAATGCCACCATAACCAAACGTTGTCCGTGGCTTATTTCCAATCCACTGTGTCTGAGCTTTCCATCATGGATCCACGCATCACCTGGATTCTGCTCTATATGGAGATTAAACTTTTCGAAGAATGTGCCGCCGCCGCCAAACTCGCTGGGGTCATTTAGAAGTAGTGTAAGTGATGCAAGGCATCCATCCGAATGAAGCTTTAGTGCGCGCTGGTGGTGCTCATGGTATCCAATCACAAATAGGTCACGAAATGTCCAGAACTTGGCATCTATTCCAGTATGCTGCTGGAGAAATGGAAATAGACGCGTACTGAGCCTTTTATATATCGTATCAGAGACCGAGATCTGCTTCACTGGGATGTCGCGTGTTGGGAATGCTCCATGACGCTGCGCAGTCCAACCATTATCATGGACATGGTCATATACACTCTCTATGATTGTCTGTCTTTCTGGGGCAGTGAATACAACGCCAAAATTTATCGGTGGGGAATTTCGAAGTGTTGCGTATCCTCCTATTGTGCTGTTTACTTTTCGATCAGACTGGAGATATCGTAAGCGCTGGTCACCAAGCGAAGTCTTTGGCATTTCTGATAATTGCCTTGTAGCACAGAGGCTCCTACGGATATCTGCTTGTATTCTCTGCTCTTCTGGTGATGGATCGCCAAACAAGTCGAATACTTCATCTTCACCCATGATCGTTTGAATGAGAGACATCGAATATCGTGCAAACAATTATGACCAATCCCTATATTATAACAAAGGTGTCTATTATACTCCATTTTAAACATACTTCAATATGGGTGTGGCAACTTTGCAATTTTTAATCTTCAAACAATCCACGTGATCTTTGCCTTTTTCATGGTGTTTAGCAGGAGCAGCATTGAGAACATGGGTGAATCCCTTTTTCTTCTGTATTTGAGCTTGTTCGATTTGAATTATCAATTTATATTCTCTCTACTTTACCACTGCTACTATCTGCGCTCTAGTGAAGCTAGCTGGTGGAGCAGCCCAACATTGTTGAGTGTACGTGTTACCTTGTTTACAAAGTTCGTTTCGAGCAAACCTTACAGCATGTAACGAAAAAAGGTATACCATTTACTTACATGCTGAATGGTAGCTTTGATCTTTTTCTTTTTGCTATATGTAGGCCTAGCTACTAGTCATGGACGACATTCTACAGACAATTGAAAGGGAGGTGACTCTCGATGGCGTAGAGGGCTCTACGCTTAGCAGAGTGTGGGAGTACGCTGATCTAGGCCAACGGCGACTGCTAGAGAAGCATGGAGTGAACAGCGAGGCCGCATCAGCAGACAGCGCCCTCAGGGCCTACCTCTGGCCGCACATCATTCGCATTCCGAGTCTGATCTTCCTCAACTGCGATAAAACAATACTCGACAACACAGAACCCGAAAGCGCAGAGAGCAAAGAAGCTACAGAGTTTCTAAAACTTGGCATTCCAGAGCTGGAGAAGAAGTACCCCAAGTTGGTTGTGCGTGCGTCTCAGTCAGCCATATACAAGCTCATTCTTGGGCGCGAGGAGGGTATTGATCGTGTCATAAATTCACAAGGCGCAATGAAATTCCTGATGTCCTTAATGCGCGCGCGCGAGAAGGGCGTTACGCAGAGCAGGCTTGCCAAGGACCACCAGATTGATCCTCGGGGTGCCTTCTACTACTTGAAGGTGCTGGATAGTTACGGGCTTACTGTCAAGCACCGGACATTCGATGATGGCTGCAATACAAATTTGTTGATCTTGCGCATGTTCACTTCTGAAGCAAAGGAGAGCAACGATGCTTATAGGCCAGTGTCTCCGACTCATGCAAATGACGCCGGTAAAGGCAGCGATGAAGACGCGATGGATGTTGATGGGTCATACGTCTCCACGAAAAATTCAAAAAGTGATACGGCAAAGCTGGTGCAATCAGGCCTGCGCAGTCGAATCTGCGAGATCCTTTCTAGCACAGATTCGGGGTACATGATCGAGACGGATCTTATGGACAGCGTGGGTCTTGACATCTGGAAAAGACGTCACGTAAGATATTATCATCGGATTATAAGAGATCTTAGGGTTCAAGGTTATGTCGAGATTGTGCGCATTCAGGCCCCAGATCCTTCTCTGAATTACGCAAGCAGCAATTCGGCTTCAGATGTAGAGGGTGACGCAGATGCTGAAAGCCGAGCTGCGGCAAGCAAACGGATGCGTATAGGTACAAGGATGGGGGTAAGG
Source organism: Coemansia sp. RSA 988 (assembly GCA_027577275.1). Classification (NCBI taxonomy): domain Eukaryota; kingdom Fungi; phylum Kickxellomycota; class Kickxellomycetes; order Kickxellales; family Kickxellaceae; genus Coemansia; species Coemansia sp. RSA 988. The sequence goes on along the minus strand of JANBQQ010000076.1, from coordinate 36,214 downwards.
GGAAAGGGCAACAAAGAGCTTCGACAGGGCCATTCGTATCGTCGCTGCATACGTTTTATTAAACTCTATGAGGCTAATGCCATGGTTCGGGATAGTGTGGGTATTCCCAAGCATGCAAAGCACGGGGAGAACATTAATACAGTCCAAGATAACCGTTCAGCTGAGACTAATCAGCTTAACACCAGCGCTGGAGAGGAGGATGAAGATATTTTGGACTCTAGCGACGACGACGCTGTTGATGTTGATGCGGTAAAAGAGAAGGACGATATAAAGCACATGTTATCAAGGCCACAAGTGCAGATCGGAGTACTCGCTTCGCTCCCTTTGGAAATGCAAGTGTTTCGCCTGATTGCGCTTGCAGGTACACACGGAATAGTTATAAGGGCGCTATGGTTTATTCTGAAGGATTTTAGTTATCGCATGATCGACCGGGTTGTGGTTCGTCTAGAGACAACTCCAGTGTTCACACAGGATGGCGGCTTTCCTGGGATTGTTATATCTGACGAAGAAAAAGCGCGAAATCTTACGCGTCTTGATGAGATGCTGGTGGTGCGCATCGACGAGAATGTCGGTCGCGAGCGTAGAAGACGTTTCTTTGTAAATCCGCTTGCACAGCCGCTCATTAACCGCCTTATCGTAGACTATACTCAGGACGTGGGTATTGGCGGTAGAATTGTCGATATACCAGACGAGGGTATCGTTGCTGAGGCTACTGAAAATGCTGCCGATGATGATGTTGAGTCTGTCGCGAGTATTGAACAGGCGACAGATGTAGCCGAGTCTATTGGAGGATATACAGCCGATCAACAACAGGAACTGCAGGGTGCTGACCCGATAGCTGACCTGGATGAGCGCCTGCTTAGCGAGTGTGGTGATATTGGGGATTTGATTGCCGAGGCGAAGGAGCGCAAGGTCTCCATCAACTGTGTTGTCCGCGAGAACGTGATATTGCAGTTGCTTGAGCGCGAGAAATATCTTCTGTGTTCGCAGGCCTCAGCTGGAAGATGCGGCAAACTGGTCAACAAGTATTTCCAGAGATATATCGGCTCTTCAATACTCACTTCTGCAATGGTAGCATCGGCACGAAAATACAAGATGGATAAGCGAACCCTTTTCCGTGTTGTAGAGAGCATGGATGCCGACAACAAGCTTTGGTATCGTACTGTAGATTTCTCAGCCAGAAACATCTCTTCGCGTGAGTCGAGCATTGCACGTATTATTATTGCTCGCTCAGTTGACCCTAGTGGGCCTCTGATAGAGTCGATTATCCACCATCTAGGCGATATGCGCACACTTCAGACAAGCGCATGTCCTACGCTGCCGCGGAACATTCAGGAAGATATTGTGGTTCAGAGACCCGAAGGCGCAGAGGCGCGTGATAAGGAGATTGTCAGACGGCTAAGGAAATCTTATAATGTGTCGCAGGAAGATAGAAGTGGCGTGAACGCCCGCAAGCGACCATCTGCAATCTTCAACTTTGTGCTGGCTAAGCGTGCTCGAGTGATGTTGAAAACTCCTTGCGCAGAGATTAGCGCAGATTCTGACTGGGCCAACGTGTATAAACGTCTGAAACAGCCTCCCTCCCGTATTGGTCGCATGGCCGATCTGCTCTCGTATCTGGTTGATAATTTACCGCAGAGTGTAGATGGAAAATTCGTCTACCAAAATTGTGTGTTCAGATCCAGCTTCATTTTTTCACGCCTTCCGTTGGAGCTATATATTGAGCTGTGTGGTGGCATCATATCTCTACCGATACTGCTTCCTTACATAAAGGACGGGGCATTTCCAGTTGATGATGGCGAAGATCTAGATATGGACGGGAATCATCAGCAGGGGCAGTTTACAATCGAAGAAGTCAATAGGCGGTTGGCTACTCCGATTGACCAGTTGCCAGAGTCGCTGTGCAAGAGACTGAATGGCTCGCTATCGAAGGCGCGCATGCGCATCCAGCCGCTTTTGCTTGGCTTGCAGGCGTTGCAGCTTATCCGGCCCATCCACAGCGCGAATGATATTATGTGTATGCCTGAACCACCTGATGCTCGCGATGCGTTTCACAACAGCTGCGTCGAAAATCCAAGATTACTTAGCTTTGGCTACCAGTTAATGGGAAAGGCGCGACTTCTTAATGCATCAGGGTATTCTACCTTGCTGAATGCGTGGGAGCAGAACGCACAAGGTTCTATCGACCTGTCAGGCCACTATCTGAACAATGAGGTATATGAGTTGCTTACGCCAATGGGGCTGTTCAAGTATTTGAGCGATCTGGAGATGTCAGCGCGAGAGCTTGTCACAGAATTGCCAAGTGGCCATCCATTATGTGGTATTGGCAATACGAGACATTGGCGGCGACCTGTTATTCTCCGTGCATCTCAGACAGAAATTCTCGACAAGTTTGTTGATGAAGTAAAAAATGAGACGCCCCTTGGGGACATGGATAGACTGAAAGAGGCATCGCTTATGGCGGAGACTACGCTCGAAGAAGCAAGACGCTACTTCCAACATTCGCATGTGAGGTTGCTACGGGCGGCCAGCAAGCGAGCCAGCAATAAACGAAGGTTTGAACGCATTCAGACAAAGGTCAAGGAGGCGCGAGCAGCTTTGGCCAAAAAGCGTGCGGCTATGCATACCGCCCGCGAGGAGTCTAAGAAGAATCGGAGGAAGCGGCGTGCGTGGTCAGAGGAGGACTCGCGCAAGGTTATAATATACTATGCAGTCATGGTACTCCATGCTCGCCAGCATGGACATCCATTTCTTCTGCGTAATATTGTGGGCGTATTTCCCAGTAGACAGCATAATGAGAACCCCTCAGAGGCCGTTAGGCAGCGCCAATCCAAGATACGCGAGGACCCGCGGACCAAGGCCATGAGCAGTGCCATGAATACAGTATGGAAATACATTCTCCGCGATGCTGTCATAAAGGGCGAGTTGTCAGATGAACCTGATATTGATTTATTCGATCCAAAGCCTCAGGTCGATTACTTTGTCAACTTGCTCAAGGAGACGTCGCTGGACAAGCTTGTCGAGAAATACGCAGACGAATTGGCTTTGGAGAGAGAAAGCAATTACTTGACCGGCGTAACTGGGGCTAGTGATCTGCATCGGAGCTATCCAAGCGGCTCACGCCATGATTCAAACCGGAATCTAGTTTTGGGTGCGGCGTTCTGCGCTTCAAGGAATCGTCTCCCAGCCACAATGAAGGGCATTGAGGACCAATTCAGTATCAACTATATACATCCAAGGAACAGAGGCCCGCTATCTCGTCCATTTGATGAGGATAGCTACAACGCCGGGCTACTTAGCACCAGGATTCAGCGACCGTATGCTTACGGAACAATGCTGACCACGCATAGCAAATATCGATGCATGCTCGATTACAGCAGTCCGATCACGACAAAACTTTCTATGCCGTCTGGCGATAGTATGCAAGTTGAGGGCGAGTCGTCAGAGATACTGCGAGATTCCGAGATAGTGACTGGAGATGTTGGCGCGCTTCCTTACACCGATATGATGAGCACCATGTGGCCGCTTGCGCGGAACTTTGATGCCACGGTTCTTGCGGAGAAAATTGAGGCACTGACATTGGATGAAGGTAGCATGGAGACAGTTGCTGCTTCCAGTGAAGGTGGCGGCGAGAATGACCCGACCTGCGAGAGAACGGTGCAATGCAGCAGCGACTTTGATTACAACAATGCTAAAAACTATGCCGAATTGGCTAGTTTACAGGCTGTAATTATGAATCTTACGCTTACGCCTCAACAAGAATATAGTGTAAAGACTGGCCACCAGTTGCTCTCGCTTAAGGAGGATGCATCAACAAAGGCGCATGAGATGCTGTATCGCCACATGTCACTAACCCGTCTTCAAGGAATGGCGTCGTCGATTGGACTTGGCACTGTGTCAGGGTATGACAAAGACGATTCTGATGCAACACAGGCTCAGGAGTACACTAGACATGACCAGGCTATGCAGCCGCCAAATAGCGAAGTTGGAAACACGGTTTTAGTGCACGAGACAACTGGAACCACTCGTATGGATGCCAAAGAAGGCAGTGCCGTTGGCACGCAGCATGTAGAGGCAGCGGTTGACGGCGATGGCTCTGCTAGCACGCCAAATACGAGAGATGGCACTAGTGTAGAGCGACGAGTACCAGGCCGTGGTTTTTCTGCGAGCGAAAAATTCTTGGGCACGATTTTTACGTTGCTTCCAGATGGGTTTCTGCACCCTGATTTGTCTAAAGTGCACAGGTACGGCGAGCTTAACGAGTATCTGGAGCCTTCAGAGTTTGGATACATGTGCTCTCTTATTGGTGAGAGCAGATTGTGGCTGCGTCCATCGTATGACACGGTAAAGGACAACCCAATACATGGGCTGGCGGGATTCAGACGTTCAGAAGACTTGTGCATAGTAGAGTTCGCTGTCAATGTCGTTGTCGATCAAGGTAGTGGGCCAACAGATAATGATCGAGGCACGCTAACTGGTAGTGCGATTCACATGGATGAAATGGCAGTGACCAGCGTTGGATTGTCTGACAAGTCTCTGGCAGCAGCTATGCGTCTTGTCCTGGGTATTGTGAGTGCAATGGGGCCACTTGGTGCGTCGGCGTATGAACTTGCCAAACTATCTGCAGCACTTTCGAAAGGCTCCACCGAGGAGTCGTTCTCCAAGCTATCGCAAGATGTTCAATTGGTTCTACAATCAGACAAACGCGTGGGCGTACTACTCTCCTTGCTAGCACAACAGAAGAAGGTTTATATGGTTGGTAGCAACGATGTACGCTTTGTATCGGCAGCGATGTACCACAAACACTGGGCGCTTTCTCTTGATGACTCGGATATTGTGTTTGAGCCACGGCTGGGACAGAACTTGAGCGGATCGACCAACAGGACGTTTACTTGGGGGATGCTGACTTCGTTGCTGGGCCACATCGTTAGCAACCCAGGAATTTCACAGGCGACCATTATCCGCCGCTATTATGCACCACATATTTCAAAGTTTGAGGTTTTGCACTACCTGGATGCGCTGCTTAACCTGGCCATTATCTATACAGAGATTGATGTGGAAACTGACCTGACATTGTCTGGACCACCGTACCCACTGGAATCGACGTACTACTACATGTCACCGGGCTACTACCAGAAGCTAGCGTGCATATCTCAAAGCCCAGCACTTTCAGACTTGCACGTGCTTTGATGAAAAGATAGCTTGATGATGATTGGCTCTGTAAAGTTAATTTTGATTTTGGAAGATATGGCCAAACAAGCATGCTAACTTTTGTCTTCAATTGATTTCTCTTCCCATTCATTCGTATATTTTTTTTTGTGCTTTTCTTGTCGAACACAAATCTCCAGAATAAACGTGCTTGGAGTTTTCCTCAGCACAGTCTTTTTTTTACATCAAAAAAATGCCAAAGAAAAGGGCAGTCAAAAGTCGCAAAAGCAGGGGAGGACGCGCACCCCGAAATATTCGACGCGTATCAGAGTTAGAGCGAGAGGTAGCAGTATTAAATTTCGACTCTGGAGACGAAGAAAAACCTACTACTGAAACTTTAATTGAAGAAAATGCTGCTGAGCAAACAGAGGAGAGAGACCAATCGACAAAAAGACTGACACGGTCAGCAGAGCGGATGAAGACGCGTCAGGATGCAAACCCGGAACGTAGACGGACGCTACAACGGCTAATGGAAGCGATCCGTGGAGGTGAATTTGATGCTGAATTGTCGGATACCGATGCTGAAAGCGATAAACCAGCTGCTCACACAAAGGGTGTCAGAGCTACCAGACAGCAAAAAAGGAAACATACTAGGAAAACGAGACATCGTGGTATAGTGAGCCAGGACGATAGTGATAGCGATTATGTACAGGGCATGCGTGATGAAGGCGACGAGGCCAACGAGGAGGACGATGAAGGAACTCCACAGGCTAGAGACGAACTTGAGCTGGAGCTGCAAGAAGAGGGTTCTGCGAAAACCAACGCGGATTCTAATGCTTTGCCTCTGAAATCTGCCGCAGAGAAGCGACTGAAGTCTACAGAAAAGCGTCTGATGCTCAAGTTTAGGACAGCAAACTTGAACAGGGCTGGCAACTTGCAAAATAATGGTAGCACAGGCACCGTCGCTAGGGATTCCACAGTTCGTCTGGAGGATATTGACTGGTCAGAATTTGATTTGGAGACAATCAATGAGATCCTCACGCGTCGCGAGGCGCTTAAGAAGAAGCGTCGCAAGGAGAATGGGGAAAACGGGGGAGATGAGATTACAACAGTCAAGTTGAAAAAGTCAAGTCTTGCGCCTCCGCCATTGCAGCTGGATAAGGTTACTACCAGCACATCCAGCGCACAAATTGATGGGATTGAGGAAGAGGAAGAGGGAGCGATTATCGAGCACGACAACAATACATCTGAACTGTATAGGGGTAACGAGGATGTCATGGACGTAGATGTGGAAGGCGAAGGTCCAGAATTTGGATATCTGTTTGAGGATACTAGCGAGGGTATGCCACAGACACCTGGTGCCTCGTTACACCTGCCTCCACGGGCATCAGCCATGAGCGGCGATATATTAGCAACAGACGAGGAGCAGAGCAGCACAGGACAGCTATCACGGCCTGGTCGTCCACATCCAGCGTTGATCAGGAACATGACAGATCGACACACGAATGTTGACAAAGATATGCGTCTTGTGCTTCAATACGAGCTCAAAAGCGAAGAGAATCTTCTCAAGGACATGCGAGCGGAACTCATGGACAAATTATTCAAGTTACAGACAGAGGAACGTCTACTGAGAATGATTGTGAAAGGTGACTTTGAGCTTCCTGAGGATGAAATTGCTGAGGATGTTGCATTGGGTATGGATAACAGCGCATTTAATGGTTTTGTTGAGGCGGATATGGGTACATTGCAAACTTCTCTTGGGTCACTTCCTCAAATGGAGATTGACCAATCTAGAGACGATATGGTTAGTGAATCCGGCGATTCGTTGAGTGGAATGTCTTCTAGCTCAAACTCTAGCGGTGATGAGGTTCAGGATGAGGAAGTCACTAGAGGAGCATTGAGTCGTGTACTTGACAATTATCTACCAAATGGCAGTTTGGCTGGCGATCCAACTACTGACTATTAAAGGATCTTTTCTTTTTTGTTTTTTATTCATTTTTTGACTCAAACTTTCTTTTGCTCAGAATTTGAGAAGAAGAAAATGTCAGTTAGTTGCTGCTACTGGGTGTTTTGTTGTTGAGAAAAAAGTTAATAACGCAGAGAAGAGTGCTGATATGCTGGTTAAAGGATATCAAGTCGCCGAGGTCTTGTATTGGATCAGAATCCAAATATAGAGAAACTGCATCATGGCGATAATGAATAAAAAGTGCACACGTCTCTTCCGCTGTGTGCTAACACCCATGGCTGATGATGTCTCAGGAATCAGTGCATAGCGCATGGAGCGAATTATGAAGAAGGCCAGCGCAAATCCAAAATAGAAGAATGCCGACCATGTCAACCACCACGGCGCCCAGGGCTTAAGTAACACTACAATAATTGTAGTGACAAACTTGTAGCCACTATACGCAATAATATCTAGAAACTGAAGCTCAGATCCAACACTAAGCAGGTAGCAGAACATTTTGACCAGCAGAACCTCAAAAACGATGATTCCAAGCGCAGAGCTAGCTGTAAACCCAAGATCCTCAGGATGGAACACACCCATGCGACCGATGATCAAGCCAATAGTTATCACATAAGTTACCAAACCCATGGTGGGAATGTAAAGATCTGGTGAGTTGCTATCCTCGCGTGGCGACATATGTCCAACAACTTGTCCACTTTGATCCCGCTCCGCATGCCGGTGCCAATTGCGCTGCATCCAAGGAAATATTACCATACGAAGCTTGGATAGCACATATATGTTGGACACGTCAAAGTAATACTTTAATTGACGCATGCTGATATAGCGTCCAACATTTTGCTGCACATTTTCTTGCACTGCGTTCATTGCACTACCTGCAAATTGCATACCAAATTGCGCCGCCTGGTTGCCTTGGAAGCCCTGCGCAAACATACCATACGGGTCACCATAGTTCGCCATACCGGGTTGCTGTTGTTGCTGAGGGTGTGCTGCTGCTGGGTGCTGTGCATACTGATGTGGCCCAGGACTTTGGTGTTGAGCTGATTGGAATTGCTGTTGCTGAGGCTGAGCTGATTGGAATTGCTGTTGCTGAGGTTGAGCTGATTGAAATTGCTGTTGCTGAGGATGTTGCGGCTGTGGTGCGGCATAGTTGGTGTATGCAAATTGCTGCTGTTGTTGGGCATCAATAGGTGAAAATGCTCCACGCATGGGTGGATTATGAACCTGCTCGCCCATCTGTGCATTAAACTGAGCCATTATCTAAACTAGAAGCAAAAATAAAAACAACAGAGCAAAAAAGATTAAGAAAGCAGAAATAAACGAATGCAACACAAACAAGAGAAAAAAGAAACAGAACGCGCTGAATCAGACCTGGCGAACAGGAATAAAGTAAGTCAGTGATCCGCATGTCTGCTCGTTGAGAGCACTAACACCACCATAGCCAGCAGATCCAATGTACACATAAAACACCAACGAATGGTGTTCTATAATACAACAAACAATGTTCTTTGGTGCTACATGGTAGCTCTGTAGAAACCGCAGAAAGTTCTTCATGTCCACCACCGCTGTGTAAAACTCGCCTGTCCCACGATCTGGTGTTGGATTAGCAGATGGTTCCTGCGTAGATGAATCGTAGGCTAGATTCTCCAATCCTCTAAAGAATGTAGTAATCTCAACCAAGTCGTTTGATACACGTAATGTCGCTTCCCCTTCCCGATTTGCTGACACTGCAACGCGGTCTCCCATCCCTTTCATACGCTCTGCAATGCTGCGTACGCTATTAAGAGGTGGCATCATTATGTGCACCTGGCTGTCAGGCACCAGCGGTTCCCGGATTGCATCCATTTGCAAAGGCGTTAGCACGCGTACAGGAACATCCTGGTTTAGTATTAGCTCGCGTCCAGTATTTGATTGATTCTGAATAACTAGTGATAGTACCGGGATTCCTTGCTTCTTGGTCAGCTTGAGCGTTGTGTGCAGCGCTCCTTGTGCCGATTTCAGTGCCCGCTGCAGATTGTCAATGTTGAACTCTAAATATATTTCATCACTATGTATGCTCTCGATGCGGTAGTCGCTAAACAGTGCATTAATTGCTATATCCGACCACAACTGCAGTCCAGAATCTACGTCGGTTATAACAATGATATGAAGTTTTTCGGTGGTAAGCTTCAGTATTGCGCTCTTCGCCAACTTGTCAATGCTCTGCACCACACGCAACAGCAGGTTGGAGTTTGTAACTAGCGTCCGGAAACGCATTGACTATATCTTTTATAAAGCAAGGCTGCAAAAAGAAAACCCAAAGCCAATAATAATAAAAAAGGACAAGGAACAGACTGCGGAGGAGGAAGAAATCCTTTCAATGAAAGTGCTTTGATCACAACCAAGCACAGGCAATGCTATGCTGCGCATAAAACCATTGATTGGCATGATCAGCATTCAGTCACTCACATATCAGTTGAGATCAATAGTCGTCTCCACGAGAGAGAACCTCCTTGACTGTAGGCCTTAGGATAAAGGTGTGCTCAGACTGCGCAGTGTATGAGCCCTTGACATCACAAAGCGGCGGATATGAATTGACAATGCCAGAGTCCACCAAAGATTTTAGACCGAGGTAGTAATGCGACTCGCCCAAGCGGTCGAGATAGCGGCGGCAGAAGGGCAGGGTGCCAAAGTTCTTGGTAATTGTCTGCAGAAGCTTCTTCGCTGATGGGATGCGAGGGCTCATGTGCTCACCGCCAATTTTTGCGTAATGACTGCACGGGCCTTCTTCCTGAACAAAACCATTGCCTGTCGTTCCGAACGTCTCGATTGCAAACAACTCGCCCTCTTCCATGCGCGTCTGGTCGTGGTTTGCAACAATTGGCACGGACTTGCCTGAGTGAATAAGATACGGACCAATGTTGTGGCCGCATAGATTGCGGATAGACTTGATATTCGTAGTCTTCCCATCAAGCTCAATCTCGTAAGACTCCATAACCTCCTGGATAGCCGCGCCGATGTCGCCCAAACGTACGTCAATTCCAGCCTCGCGAACACCTGTGTTCGTAGCATCCTTTACAGCTTGCAGTAGAGGGTCGTACCGCTCATTCCATGCCATCGTAAATGCCGAGTCAACAATGTTGCCGTTGACTTGAACGCCAAAATCCACCTTAAGCACATCGTCCTTTTGTAGGACTACGTGGTCGCCAGCATTTGGTGTAAAGTGTGCAGCACAGTGATTAATAGAAAGACCCGTCGGAAACCCGATTCCTGCCTCAAGCCCATTGACTTCAACCAGCGACCGCGTGCCGTTCTCGATCATTTCTGCAATAGTTGTCAGGTCCATTCCAGGCTTGATCCGCTGCCGCACATTCTGGCGTACCTCGCGGTGCACCTCTGCCCCACGGCGCAGGTCAAACAACTGCTGTTCATTAAGGTGGTCCTTTGCACGCATCTCCTCACTGGTCGTCCTATATTTGTTGTCATCAACATACTCGCAGATCTGACCCTCCGGATAGCTGTTGTTTGGAAACAACTGCGACACTGGCACCGATAACGTCTCGGATTGTCCAGCTGCACCAGCGCCAGTCTTCTTCTTCTTCTTCTTGTTACGCTTCTTGTTTTTCTTCTTCTTTGCTGCACCATCCTTGCCATCTGCATTCTCTCCAGCGCTGTTTTCGACATCTTCGCTGTCTATCCTTGTCAAGTAAGCCAAGTATACAGAATATTATTAGCGTGCTTGTACCAAAACAAAAAAATCAATTAGTCTAGCGATGGTCGTTAATGTACGTAGTAGTGTATCTGTGTCTATGCTACTTACCATTGGCAGCATCGTTGGTGGTAGGAGTTTCTTTGACGGCTAACTCACCAAGACCCTTTTCTATGGCGCCCGTTGCATTGGCAGCTCCATTGACAGTGGTCATGTTATAAGGTGCGTTGGTTGTTAGTTAAAGTAGAATTTACAAATATTGAACTACTGAAAAACATAAAAGTTCGCAATATAGAGCTCGGGATCCTCCTTTTATATCCAATTTATAAAAGACCTGCCTTTAAAAGAAAAAGAGCTGAAAAAGAAAACTTGCAACGAACCTATCTATACTTTCAACCAAAGTCAGCGGAGAAAGAAAGATGCTACTGATCTGATCGTCAGCAGATCTGGACATTTGTCTTTGTGCTTGTGCTTGTTGGCAAATGGCATCTGGGTACCACCTCTGTCTTTAGCATTAGAACTCTATCTTTTATTAGTTTCAGGAATGGAGGTTGGACGTGGTGCTTCTCATGTCTACGGGATAGAGCGACACACCTTGTGTTTGGCGTCGGTGGTTGGCGATACGACAAGTAACCGCTTTGTTCTTGGCACACTGGGCGTTACAGAACCTGCCGAGATACACCTTATTAACTTTGACAGTGACGAGGGAGCGCTCCAGAGCCTTGTGTATAAGCACGAAGGAGGTGCTCGTGCATTATCCTCAGTGTCCTGGGATTCGACACAGTTGCTAGTTGTTGGTAGAGATAGCAGCCATGCGTCCTCTGTGGAGTTGGTGGCACTGCCTGGAATATCTCCTCAAGAGAGGCTCCCAAGCCAAGACACCCTGCAAGAACAGTCAACACGACGTATTGCATTGTTGTCGGATGCCTCTGCTGCGGTGCAACCGCCGCCGCACGAAATTGTATGTCATCCTGCGGCATACTGTCAACAGGCAGCAACAGTGACTTCGGCAGGCGTCAGCATGTGGAGATTCACTCAGTCAAAGCCGTCTCTAGTACATACTATATCAGCCGCTCAACACTCGATGGACGATATTGGGACTGCAGCGTGGCATCCGACAGCGCCTACACAGCTTTCAACAACCGACGGGATGTGCATACGCACATGGGACATGCGCGCAGATACCTCCAGTGGACAGCAAACTATAGCTATCGAATATGCACATAGTGGTAAGGTACGATCTCTAGACTACAATCCAAATCTACCGTATATATTGGCAACTGGTGGCGATGATGGATCAGTCAGAATCTGGGATACTCGCAACCCATCAAGCGAACTTATGAGCATTGACAACCACACGTATTGGATTTACAGCGTTGCTTTCAATCCAAATCACGACCAGTTGTTGTTGTCAGCTGGAGGTGATGGTCTTGTCAATCTTGAGAGCACAGTATCTGTGTCTTCAGCACAGGTAATTACTAGCGCAGATTCGCAAGATGGCTCTTCTGACAAGGACAATGTTGAGGGCTCGGATATTGACTATATTGGAGATGATGGAATCGGAAAGCCTTCTGATGGTCTAGTTGCGCAGTTTGACGATCATGAAACCAGCGTTTATGCCGCCCGTTGGTCTGCTGCTGATCCATGGCTCTTTGCTTCATTATCTTTTGATGGCCGTATGGTCATAAACACTGTTCCTCAAGAGGAGAAATACAGAATTCTATTGTAACAACGGCAGGAAAGAGTAAAGCCGGGAGCTGTTGGGTAGCTCCCGCGTTATGTATTTACTAATTACTTGCAAGTGATCGAAAGTATCCGTGAGGGAGGTTTCCATGGGTTTTCATTGGGAATATCCTGGGTAAAGGCTATACTTACCCATGGGTGCCAATGATTTTAAAACAGTCGGAAAGTTGGACCTCGGCATGCGGCATAATATTCAGCAGAGGTGGAGAATGCCCATACAAACCTTGAAGCGCAACATTCCACAGACAGAGAAAGTTTTGAAGGATCATTGAATCATTTAAGTCGAAAAAAGAAGATGAAACAAAGGCAGCCATTGCACCGGGCCCTGGCCCCATGTCAATAGAAAAGAGACTAAAGAAGCTAGAGCTTACTGCATCTGATTGCGACGGCCAGGCGGAATATACGCCTTCTTCGCAGAAGGCGCAGGCGACGCACCAGAACTAGGCGACATTGAGCTGGAGGGCGCAGGAGAGGGCGACGCAGCAGCAGGAGGAGGAGAAGTAAAGCTGGAACCAGTGCCAGTAGCAGCGCGACGGCTTGGCGGAACATACTTTTTGCTGGCAGCCTTCTCAACACGCTCCTTCTCGAGCTCAGCCGCCTGCTCGCGCTCAAGACGCAGCCTCAGGGCCTCCTCATCACGCGCACGCTGAGCAGCCATTTCCTCACGGAGGCGTGTGATCTCAGCAGCCTTTGCAGCATTGGCCCTCTCCTCTTCGGCTTCACGGGCCTCGCGTTCAGCACGCTCTTTGGCCTCGGTCTCGTCCTTCTCTGCCTTCATGCGGCGGTACTCGGCAAGACGCTCGTCGCGAGCACGAGCAAGTTCCTCGCGCACGCGCTTGCGCTCAGCAGCCAGTGCTTCGGAGTGTCCCTGGTCAAGACTAGAGCGCAGGGCATTAAAGTCGTCGTACATATGAGCAAAGCGTTTCTTCTGTCCGATATCGTGGGCAAACTTGTCCTTGGACTGTTTCAGCTGAGCGGCACGAGCAGCATCGTGGTTCTCGCGGTCAGCCAGTTTCTGGCGGTCATAGTCGTCGGCAAGCAGTGGCAACTCACTCTTGCGGTAAGCACGCTCGGTATGCTCAGCCTTGCGAGCCATGGCCTTCAGACGTGCCTGCATGTCATGCTTCTCGCGCTCAATCTGCTCGACCTGCATCTCCAACAGACGCGATGTGTCCATCTGCTCGAGATCATCAATGCTGACATCGATCCCAGCCTTGATCTTGATAGATTCGGCCAACTTTTTGGCCTCCTGGCGCTGGATAGTATCGCGTTCCTTCTGCATGCGCTCCGCTTCACGGCGGCGCTGGTCTTCTGCCAGACGCTCGCGCTCAAGTTCCTGTTCGCGCTGAATGCGGATAGCGCGCTCGCGAGTCTCGGTGCGCTCCTTGCGAGCAAGTGCGTTCTCAATGACCTCCTTTCTGCGATCGATTACAAGCTTGCGCGCAGTGGCCTCACGGTGCTCAACCGCCATATTCTGAAGCGCTGCAGTCACAGCGGCCTGCTTGCGTGCGTGCTTCTCGGCAACGTAGTCGGGACATGCCACGCGCTGCGCATTAGACAGACAGATGGCTAGCGAGCTAAGCTGCGAGCGCATCAAATCGGACGGCGAAGCCTGGAGCTGGGCGCCATTACTCAGAGACTGCGAGCTGTCGAACGGATCCGTGTCAAAGACCACGGAGCGTTCCTGATGGTCGATGCGCAGTTGGAACTCGCCGCGACGTGCGCCATGCATAATAAAGCGCTCAATAGCCGCGGCACTCATGGCGTATGGCTCAGGGAAGCGCGCCAGACCAACAATAAAGTCCAGCTGCACCGACGCGTACACCTGCGACAACTGCTGTAGCAAACGCGTCAGAATGACATTGCACAACAGAGTGCCATACTTGGCTACGTCGTCATTAGTTGCAATCTGATCCGACAGGACGGGTCCAAGCTTCTTGCAGATCGACAGCGGGTGAAACTGCTCCTCAACCAAATCGTACAGCGGCCGCAGCGCAGGCAGCACACGCGTGAGCACATCACCACTGACCAGATCGTTGACCAAACTGACACGTGTTGGCGCAGCACTCAGGAACAAAAGGCTAGTGAAGCGCTGCGTGCGGTGCTTGTTCTCCTTGGCTGTCGCAGCCAGCACACGCGGTGATGGCGTGATGATTGGAACAGCCAGCGTCGACAGCAGCACATTGTTTGCCACGCTCTGCAGCTGCTCTGCGCTAAAAATCTTCGTTTGACGGAAGATATAATTGTAGTACCGGTGCCATGCAGCCGCCAGGAACAGCGGGTTCTTGGCCACGTACATGATGCGAGTGAGCTTCTCAAAGTAGTTTGCCATTGCCTGCGGGTTGATGGGCCGCTTCGACTGCTGGATCAGATTATGGATGTCCTCCACCGAGCGGTAGCTTTCCTGCCACAGCTCCATCTCCGTCGCAGTGTTAAGCTGGTGGAAGTGCGTATCCAAGAACAGTTGCATTGTCTCGGGGTTTGCCATGTTCACCGAGTTCTGCTGGTGCGAGTACTTGGCAATCGTCTGCAGGTGCAGACGCAACAAGTCGCACAGTCTGTGGAACTCTGTCTTGCGCTCGTACGTCCGACAAAAGTCGATTGCCCTGTTCGAGATGCGCTGGTACAACTTCTCGAACCTCACATTATTGCGCAGAATGTCCAGCAAATTGCGGTACGCCTCCCATAAGAACTTGAGCCACGGTGTAACCACCGCACGGTCCGCCCTGTCCTTGTTCTGTTCACCACTGACCAAGCTCAGGATCATGTTCTCTGGCGTCTCGCCCTCGTCCAAGTCCTCAATAAGTCCTACCGTCACCTGTTCTGCGCTCTTCTGCGCCGATGTGACACGCGCAGTAATATCCGTCAGCATACCCTCAACCACTGTTCCCAGAGACTCTGGGTTATTGTGCTGTACAATATTACGGTATTGCGTCAGACCCTCCTTGAGTTGCTTACCGTGACGCTGCTCAATACACAACTCCACAAACTTGCGAATGTAAGACTCAGTGTTGGTTGCGTTGGCATTGCGAAGACGACGTCCGATTAGAGCATCGTAAAGCGTCTCCAACGCTCCGACAGATTGTCCCACATTGATGAGTTCTACACTGAGTATGAATCGTTGTTAAATCCAGTGACAATCTTATGAAATTAGTGATTAACAGACCTGCTTACTCGACGTTAGGTTTTTTTTTTTAAAGTTGCGCATTTAGCATCCCGCAACTAGGTTTTCATTGGGAGGAGCTTCACTTTTCCAACTTACCCTCTGCGCGTTTGAGCACAATCTCCGGACGTGGCTGATGATAAGGCGGCGGCATACTTTAGATTCACCTTGTTGCTTTCTCAAAAAAAGTCTCTTTGAATCCTCGTAAGTAAGCCTACGCAAAATGTCCAGATGACGACACAAATAAGGTCTAATGTTGCAACCTGAAAGAGACGGAGTGCAATTTCGAAGAAAAAAGACAAGCTTGTATTAACGATGTAGATTCGTTTACACCTCACACGCTCATGAGAAATTTTCACCTAGCATGCAAGGAGGGGTTGGGTGTGATGTGCACCAAAATCAGATTTATCATTAAAAATTGGGGTTTGAAAAATTAAAAAAAAAGGAGGTGGGTTAGCGTGCGCACGATGGTCTCTAAACCACTACAGCGAGGCCATCGGATTAAAAAAGAAAAAAGATAGAAGATAGATTCTTCTGCTGCAAACTCATGTTGGAACTTGAATGTCGGCGTCATCCCACAGCAGCGTTTCCATCCAGTAGAAGAGTATCTCACCGAATCGCGAGCGCGGGTTTCGCTTGCGCAGGGTAGTGTAGTACTTGTGGTCAGGAGAGTCATCAACAACAAGAATCTGTCGCATAATATTCATACTGCCACTGTCGGCCGCATCCCTAGCTGAAGTGGCAGCAGTAGTGTTGGTAACTCCAAACGGTGTGGATGTCGCAAGAGGCTGCGAAATATTAAAGTAACTGGCCGTAATGATGCCAAGGCAGAACAACACGACAGAATAGAGAATAATTGCTGCCGTTGTGTACTGTCCATTTGCTAACACCTGTGTCAGACCATGCGCACCCTTGAGCTGACCAGTTTTCCCACCGTACTGGTGACCAGCAGACAGACGCATTCCCATGTACTCGCCAGCAACATTGTCAACAATGCGGGTGAGTGTTGCGTTGGAGCGACTGCGAATCGCCTCTTTCAGCCCGTACTTGTACGGCGCCATAAAAACCTCGATGAGTTCGCGGCGTAAATCGCCTTGCTTTTCGGTACTAGTATCGCAGTACTCAATGCGCTTCCACACCTCACTAAGGATCACCAAGTCTTCGGATGAACAGCGACTCAGCGCAGTGCAAATCCACTGGCGCACAACTCCATCGCCCAGATCCTGAGTATCAGCATCAGTTGGACCCACTGCAACACTAGTAGTCTTTGGCTCTGCAGTCTGGTGCTTGACAAGCATAGTTTTTTCATCTGTTGGCACAGCAACTGCATAGTTAATATCATCAACGCCAAGGTCCTGGCTGTCAGTACCAGCAAGTTCGTCTTGCAGACTGCGGTACTTGGGACGCAAACGCCTCTGCCCGCCCATAGCATCGTGCTCAGTGCCAATAGTCTCAGACTGTTGCTGCTGCAACTGCAGCCGAAGCTCGCCGAGGTCGCGGTTCAAAGTATCAACCTGCTCGTTCAGTCGAACGTTCTCCTTTTGTGTTTGACCAGCCTCGTCCTTATAATCACGCGCCGTACGCAACTCATGCTCTAACTCCTGGTGCTGTAGTTCCAAGCGACGATAATCCTTGGCCAACTGCTCCTGCTGCTGAAAATTGGAGTTCAACTCAGCCTTGAGTTTGACAATCTCCGATTGACTATCCAAGACTCGACGGTTTGCGTCAGATGCCTGCGACGACTTCAAATCGAGATGGTGCCGTAAGTCAGCAGAGTGCGCCGTTGCGTTAGACAACTCTACACCAATGCGTTCAATTTCGACTTCGGCCACTTGTAAATTTTCCATATGGTTCTTCTCAGACTGCTTAAGCCGCTCAATATCGCGTTTCTTCATTGTCAACTCTGCCTTGCATTCGTCAAGATTCTGCTCCAACTCGGCAGTACGCTTCTCATACTGACTCTCAACAAGTTCCAGACGACGGTTCTTTTCAGCGACCAACTTCTGAAGCTCTGTCCTTTTGTTCAGAAGATCTTGAATATGTTTCTGACTTCCATCATCTTTCTCTGTATAGTGTGTAGGTGACAGAGCTCCGCGTATCGGCGAATTTGGCTCATGAAATGAACTATCGGGGCTAATAGGCATATTGTTGTAAACACCAGGAATACCTGGTTGTGAGGGCCCACCAATCGAGCGCATATGTCTTCTAATGGCCTTGCGACTGACACGAGGCGTTGAGAATCCGCTCCGTTCCTAATTAGGACAAATATTTTTCAGGATAAGGAAAAAAGAGACAACACAAACATATCCAAATATGTCTTGATGAGCAAAGGATGGGCTAACAACAATTATACGCAATAAACTTTGAGGTTTTCAGGAGGCGCTCTGCACTTATGCAGATAGAGTAAGATAAAATGAAGAAGCAGATATCACAGCATTTTGCGTTTTCCAATGGCGCAATATTGAGACCTTGTGAGCAGCCAACAGCAAAAGAGGCGGCTTCTGCCTGATATCACTGCAGCTTAACAATGATAATCAAATGATGGGCCAGCAGGCCGTACACTGGGAATGTGCATTTTGAAAGAAAAACAGGGTAATAACTTACCGGATCCGATAGAGTTGGATAGTCCTTTTGTGTCTGCTCGCCATCGGCAGAGTCAGCAGAGTGTGAAGGTCCAATTCCAGCTTGTGCCGCATAAGTGGCAATATCTTCAACAAGACCCGGTTGGATATTGCTCGCTAATGCATCGTACTCTTCATTAGACATCGCAGCACGGTTTCTACCACGAAGCCGACTTCCCTCAGCTGTAGAGGAGGTCTGATATTTTCTAACAGGGGAAGTGCGCCGACGAGAGCGCGTATCCAGGAATGAAGTAGCGGCATCATGACGCGTATCCAGGTGTGTATCAGGAACCTTCTGGATATTGGCATTATCCTCATATTCGTCAATAATATCGCCAGTATATCCGGCATCCGTTGTCGAACCTTGGACATTTTCAGAGTTTCCACCGTCGCCTGCGCCAAGGCCTTTAAACTGTGGAAGCAGAATCTCTAACAGTTGGATAGCATCACCGGGAGACATGGTTTGACACTGCGAGAGACTGCTCATTGTATTCAGGTAAGTGTCCTTGTTGATCATACAATCGTGTGCGTTGTAGACATGGTTCAAGTGTATTTTGAAAGTAGGAATATCGACTTGTGCGTCGAATTCATGATAATTTCCTAAGAAGGACAGCAGACCATCCATCGCAGTGGCGAAGGTCTGCTCCCGCGCATAAGACATTTGTTTTAAAAAAGTATAGCTGCTTCTAAAAAACAACAAAAGATGGGTTTAGACTGGTAACGGCGGTAGTAGTGGTGAGAAAAGAAAGGAAGGAAAAGGTTCAGACGTGTCAAATGTAAACCTTGGACGAAATACTGCGTGAAGGGGGAGAGAGAGGGAGGGGAAGAGAGATGAGAGGAGAAGAGTGTGCATGCTACACGCATAAAGTTCTGGCTCAAGTGCTTTTTTTTTATAGGCCTGTTTGCCAAAAAGGTAAGCGGCTCTGGAATATTTTGCACCTGTTGTGTGTATTTTACCTCAGGTGTTTTTGACCACGTTCTTGCACAGGTTTCTTCCCGTGTTGCTGGTGTCAACATAGCGCCTTGTCCATGTCGCGTAGTATCAAAAACTGACGAGTGCTACCAACAGCGTCTGTGGACCCACACCATCCGAGAACCAACCTCATATGCACGCGACGATCTGATCAGTCAATCACAAATAATTTTTTAATTCCAGAGCAACAGAAAAAAATTGACAAGTACCTTTACAGCTATTTTTCTTTTTATCAGTTCAGTTGAGGATACTTTTCTTCCCTTAATTTGCCTTTATTTTTAGTCGTATTTTGCGTATCAAAAAGAGACTTAAGAGCATACTTTACGACGAAGAGTAGTCTAATAATGGACACGAAACAGACTCACAAGGCACATCGTGTGCGCAAGTCTGGAGCGGGTGCCAAGAAGCCTCAAAAGAAAAATGCAGAGAAGAATAATCCCAAGGCCTTTACAATGCAATCATCTCAGCGTGCAGATCGTATGTCTCGAAGAAAGGCAGAACTAGATGAGAAGAAATATCATGTACCAATGGCCGATCGTACTCCAACAGTACCACCACCTCTTGTAGTGGCTGTAGTTGGTCCACCACGCAGTGGCAAATCAACTCTAGTAAAATCTCTTATACGACGGTACACTAAGAATACTCTGTCAGAGATACGTGGTCCTGTGACAGTAGTTACTGGTAAACATCAGCGACTAACGTTTATGGAAGCTGCAAACGATATTAGTGCAATGACTGATCTGGCAAAGGTCGCCGATTTGGTTATACTTACTATTGATGCGAGCTTTGGCTTTGAGATGGAAACTTTTGAGTTTCTTAATCTCCTACAGACTCACGGAATGCCAAAGGTCATGGGTGTTCTGACTCATCTGGATGAGTTTAAAGATAATAAACGTCTAAAGTTGGCTAAGAAGAATTTTAAGCACAGATTCTGGTCGGAGGTCTACGAAGGTGCCAAACTTTTCTATCTATCAGGAATTGAGAACGGTCGCTATTTGGATCGCGAAATTCTCAATCTCTCACGGTTTGTCTCAGTGATGAAACTGCGTCCGTTAGCTTGGCGTAGCTCGCATCCGTATATGCTGGCGGATCGCATACAGGATTTGACCGATCCCGAAGTACTTGAAACCAATCCCAAGGCCAACCGTACTGTAGCACTCTATGGATATCTTCGCGGTATGCATATGAGGGGTGGTGATCGCGTTCACATTCCAGGCGCTGGCGATTATCGGATTGACCAAGCAGAGCAATTGTCTGATCCATGTCCCATCCCAGACAAAGAACGCAAACGTTTGGATGAGCGTCACAAACTGGTCTATGCGCCTATGTCTGAGATCAACGGTGTGATGTACGATAAGGACGCCGTATACATTGATGTCAAGAAGAATAGACATGAAGAGAAGGCTGAAGCTGGTGAAGGCGAGAGAATGCTGGATGAGTTGCAAAAAGTTGGCACTATTTCGGACCGTTTGGCTGATCAACAGTTTAACTTGTTTTCGGGTGCCAAACCCCTTACTGCCAATTCAGTTCGCAGACCTGCTGAGTCTGATTATAATCAAGCCCTAGTCTCTATCTCAAAAGATTCTGATACAGATGGCTCTGACTCTGAAGACGATAGTGATGTTGGGAGTACTGTTGGTGGTGATAGACATCGGTCATCTAACGAAGACAGTGCGGATGAGCCTGATAGCGAGATTGATAGTGCAGATGAGGACGATATTCTTCGTCGTGTCGATGCATTGGATACAAATGACAGCGATGACAATAGCGATGACGATGGCGAGGATGTGGAACGTTTGGCACCGATTCACACAGCTTCCAAGCGGGTCAATCTGATGGAACTCGTGTATGGGAAGTCTCTGGAAGATAAAGAAGGTTCGACGGCAGGAGTCGACGCTAACGATAATCCAAAGTCGCTGATAATGGATAACAATCTTGATGAGCACAAATTACGCAAATGCTTTATCACAAACCCGGGAGATAGTGAGGATGAACAAGATGGCAGCGAAGATGATGCTGGCGATTTCGAGGATCTTGAAGCTGGATCTGACAGCGAGGAACACGTCGATAATGATGCTTCGGGTACAGTAGATGAGTCAGAAGAAGACGAGGAGGAGAACGAGTTCGGTCTCCCAGCAGACAAAATGAAGAAGCTGCAAAACAAGTTTGCACGAGTCGATGGATCTGATGACGAAGACGATGAGAAGAAGGACTTTTACCAACAGCAGAAGGATGTGCTGCAAAAGTACGTGGACGATACACGCTTGGCAATGGAAGAGCTGTCGTCAGTTGACTATCGTTGGGCAGGCGAGTATGTACGAGTAGTAATCGAGGATATGCCGACAGAGTTCATACAAGGTTTTAACCCGTATATGCCCGTGGTAGTGGGTGGTGTCTCGAACGAAGAAGGTTTGTCGCTTATTACACTACGTATTAAGCGCCATCGTTGGTATCCAAAGATTCTCAAGACAGGCGATCCAATTGTGGTATCAGTCGGTTGGCGACGGTTCCAAACCATTCCGACGTACTTTATGAATGACCGCATCAAGAACCGCATGCTAAAATACACTCCCGAGCATATGCACTGTAGTGCAGCTATATATGCACCGTTTATTCAGCCAGGTACAGGATTCTGCGCTTATCATCTGACGCGACAGCACAGGTTTGGCATTGCTGCCACGGGCACTGTTTTGGAGAACAGCCAATCAATTGATGTTGTCAAAAAGATCAAGCTAACTGGATACCCAGAGAAGATACTCAAGCATACGGCGTATATTAAGCGTATGTTCAACTCTTCTTTGGAGGTTGCCAAGTTTGAGGGCGCATCGCTAAAGACTGTCAGTGGGATTCGTGGACAGGTGAAGAAGGCTTTTGGCAACAACGGCGTGTTCCGTGCTACGTTTGAGGACAGAATTAAAGCCAGCGACATTGTGTTCTTGCGAGCCTTCCACACGATCCCGATCAAAAAGTTCTACAATCCGATCACATCTCTACTATCGGTCACTTATATGCGCACTGTGGCAGAGATCCGTCGCAGCAAGGATATGAAGGTTCCCAACAAGAAGGATTCGCACTATAAACCCATCGAGCGTGTGGTTAAGCGCTTTAACCCACTGCGCATTCCCAAATCTGTGCAGGCTGAGTTGCCGTTCAAATCCAAGACCAAACATGTTAAGACTGATAACGATGCTTCGCGTGCTGTAGTTATGGACAAACATGATAAGCGTGTTGCGGATCTACTGGGACAGATCAATCTGCTTCATAAGGATAAGTCCAAGAAGCAACGCGAGAAGATACAACGCCAAAAGGCTGAGTATGTAAAGAGGCGCAGGGCGGAGGAAGATGATGCAGATGCGCGTCGTAAGAGGAAACGCAAGTCGTTCTTCCGTCTTGAGGGCCGCAACCAGAAGGGTGGCTCTGCGCAGGCCTGATTTTTTTGAAGTGTCTCCAAGATGCTTTTGCAAGCCATGCGGAGTTGTCTTCAAAAACTCCTTTACTTTTACTTGAAGGCATTTACTATTTTTAAAGTAACAGAAAATAACAAAATGTTTGTGCTGCCAGCACCTGCTGAGCCTAGTGCATTTTGGAACGATGTCAAATCAACGGAGAATTTTGTTCTACAACAGTCAGTTAGCACGACAGGTGGTGCTTTTTTAAAGAGTGTGCTAGCGACAATCCAGAATGTACTTGAGACAAAACCACCAGCATATCGTATAATATATCGACATGAGCCACTAGCAATCAGTTTTATTTTGTTAGCAGTTGGAGAGGACGCTGCTGAAATTGAAGCCGACTGGGTTTGGGTGACACAGAACATGATGTCAGTAGTCTCAGAGTTGGACGAAGTATCAGAACGTGCTGATTTTGTAGTGACAAAGATCCGGTTCCTGGTTTCAGCAGAAGATGGTGCACAACAGGATCCTGCAGTAGACCGTAAGATGCGTGCAGCAACCACCACATTTCGACAAACCTTTGCTGTAGGACGAGAGGAGCGACTGGTTACATATTACTCTTGTGCGCTGAATAGCAACTTTATGCTGCATCAAGGATGGCTGTATCTGAGCGAAGCCCACATGTGCTTTTATTCTTACATGTTTGGTTCAGAGAAGAAGGAGATGATACCGCTGCGCGAGATCAAGGATCTAGCTCGTGCAAGATCAATGGGCGGTGCGCGTGACGATGCAATCGATGTGGTGGCCAAGGATGGTCGGCGATTGACGTTCTCGAATCTGTTTCACCGCGACGAGACATTTGAGATGCTGTCGCAGCTGACGGCCAACACAATGCGACGTGTGCTGCTCAATTCTGAGTTTGCACAACGCCAGCAGCAGGTGCGGACACACAACAATACAGTCAACCCAGATACGCGGCTTCCAGCAGAGGAAAAGCAAGCGCGGATCGGATTGCCACTTGCTGAGCAGATAGCGCTACAGCGACGTAACGATGACTTTCGAAGCGAGTTTGGATTGCCGCGCAGTGAGGAACTACTAGCTGTCATTGGGACAGCAGTGCTGGTGGTACCTGGAAGCACAGTGGTTCATCGTGGCCAACTGTATCTGTCAACATCTTTTGTATGCTACATATCGCATAGCTTTCGCGGATGCCGTGTTACAATGCCGCTGGCGGCGGTGCGGCGAATTGAGCGCGCGCAGACCGCTGATATTAGCGGTATACCCTGCTACGAACTGACAATCACAGTGTGGCACCAGATGCGCATTGCCTTTCGCGTACCGCTCGGAGACAACGCCTGCAACCATTGGTGCGATGCACTCCGTGCGCAGCTGAAGCTTATGATCGCCGAGCAGCAGCGCGCCAAGGGCGGTGAGACTGGAATGACGCGATACACGATCAAAGGATTCTGCAAAACGTGTGCCAGCGAGTCCTTGCTTGCAGTAGGCGAAAAGGTCTCTGCGGCGGAGGTGCCTGAGTGTCTGGGTCGAGATTTTGGCTTTCCTAGCGACCCAAAGACCCAGAAAGAAATCCCCAAGCGACAGCGCTGGGCAAAGTATATGCGCGAGTATGGTCGCAATCTAACGACTATTCGACGTGCTGAATTTGACCGACTAATTCGTGTGGGTCTGCCCAATAACCTCCGTGGCGAGATCTGGGAGCTGAGCTCGGGCGCTATGTATCTGAGATTTCAGAACCGCGGCGTCTATGGCAAATACGTCACTGACTATCTGGAGCAGCCAGGTCCATGTGCTGAAGAGATCGAAAAGGATCTCACGCGCTCGCTACCAGAATACGCAGGATATCAGGCTGAAGAGGGCATCTCAGCTCTGCGTCGCGTGCTAAACGCGTACTCTCTGCGCGATGCAGAGTTGGGATACTGTCAGGCAATGAATATTGTTGCCTCTACAATGCTAGTGTTTATGAGCGAGGAACAGGTATTCTGGACGTTGACTGTCATGTGTGATCGCATGGTACCCGGCTACTACAGCCCGTCAATGTATGGCGCATTGCTCGACCAGGCAATCTTTCAAAGTCTGGCTGAGGAAGCCATGCCGATGCTGGCGGCCAGCTTTAAACGCAACGACATCCAACTGTCAATCGCATGTTTGCCGTGGTTTCTGACGCTGTTTGTCAACTCGATGCCATTGAACTACGCTCTGCGTGTGCTGGACTGCTTCTTCCTCGAAGGTCCGCGGGTGCTGTTCCAGATCGGTTTGGCGATTCTCAAAATCAACGGTGGTGCATTGCTGGAAGTCACAGATGATGGAACCTTCCTATTTATATTGAAGGAGTACTACCGCACGCTGGGAGATTCTGCATATCCTGACGCAACCAATGCACGCGCGAGACAGGTCACAAAGTTCCATGAGCTGCTCTATGTGGCCTATAGCGATTTTCCTGCCATCACCCATGCTCGTATTGAGGAGCTGCGGCGCTCGCACCAGTTGCGAATTGTCCATTCTGTGGAGGATTTCTCCAAGCGCACTTTCTTGCGCAGCGTCATAGATGCCAGCGGCTTTACGCGTGTGCAGCTTTCACTGCTGTATGACCGCTACTATGCCGTGCTTTTCTCAACACGCAAAAGCAGCGAAAATGGCAACGCTACACAGAAGTCTGCCATGGTGAGCAATGGCACAAGCTTGAATGACGGTGTCACTCTAGATATTTACGGGTTTGCGCGCTTTATGTTTGAAATCTCTTCGTGGATGCGTGTGCAGATACAGGAGGCCAGAGAGCGTGCACAGAGTCATCGCAGTGTTGGCAGCAAAAGCGCTGACCATCTTGCGCGCGAGGTTACCGCAGGTCTGGAGAACCCCGGCTGGTTTATTGGATCATTGTTTAAGTACACAGCGGCCATTGTGCCGCCACGTAGTCGCGTTGGATTGCAAGAAGCTGACACTGATGCTGCTAGTGCTATGTCGAATGACTTTGCTGCTGCATCTGAGACTTCTCCGAACCTGGAAGCACAACCATTGTCATCAGACAGCAATAAGTCGGAGGAATCTGATCAACAACGTGTGGGTGGATTACGCGTATCTTTCCAACAGTGTGTTATTGCATTGGGTCGGATAGTTAATACGGACTTGCTGACACGGATGGACGTGTTTTTTGATATATACGCAACGGCGCCGGAGAAGATTGGCCGGCAAGAGATGTTCCAATTGTCCGAGGCTATTCTGTATATTGGTCATGGCGAAGACGTTGAGACTGGTCCACGTAGCGAGCAATCCGATGGAGTTACAAATGAAGAAAGTCTATTGCGCTCGGTCTCGGGCTATTTGCAACGAGCTGTCAAGTACAGCGAGGCGGCAGACTCTGAACTCGGGCGTGGGATGTTCCGCATGGCAGTGCTGGAAGATGAAATGCTTGAACATTTCTTTGCAGATATTGTTCCTGTATCGTTCCGCTTTACTGACGGTGTAGAGTTGGCTAATCCCAAACGCGCCATTTCCACAGGACTTCCGTCGTCGCCACTCACTGCACGCAGTACTGAGTCTGCCTCGGCACGCCTTCTGGCTGGTGGCCGGTTGATGGCCGAGGGAATGTCTGCTCGCGTTGCTCAGACCATTGCGTTGGGAAGTCGCTTTGTTGATGGCCATTCACTCACGCCTGTTGTCCGCAACGCTGCTGAAACTGCTTCTGCGCCTGTCGAAACGGCGCAGAGTTCTCCAGACCCCCATGCGATGACTGCGCTAACAACACTCGCTGATGGTCCTGACGATGAGATTGCTGAGCATATGGTTCAGCTTTCACTGGGGGCTGAACCTAATGAGACCGAGGTCGACGCTAAGGCTGCATCCGGGTCGCCTGGCTCCAGATCTCAGTCGGAACATCAGGAGCACCAGTGGGTAAACGCACCGCAGGAACCGTCTGTAAATGCACCTGTAGACCCCTACGAGAACTTGCTCGACGAGGTCGATCAGCTGCTGGGCGAGATGAAGGACGACGACGATCCCCCTCACTCTGCGGCAGTTCCAACATCTAGCAAGTCGCCTGACCTTCCTGCTATGGATTCAAAGCCGCCCACATCTACAAAGCGCCATAGCGATCTGAACCTTCATATGGATGATGACGATGAAGATCTTGCGCAGCTTCTAAGAGATTAAACTGGTTGACCAGCTTGTTTACATGCTATCTTATCCCTATATGTATTAATTTACAAATGCAGTATTGGAAAATATTGTGATTCTAGTGCAGAATGCAGAATGAGTAACAGGCTCTGGTCATGGTCGCACTGAAAGCAACATGTCCCTGGTGTACCCAAATACAAAGAAAACAGAAGCTGAGGCCGGTGCAGCCTTGATCAATGCCGGTGTGAGCCCACGGAAAAGTGCCAGGAAGCCCTCATGGCGTACAATGTATGCTAGAGCATCCATCATTCCAGAATATTTTGGGACGCCGCCAAACGCATAGCTAGTGAGATGTGGGCCTTGGATCTGGAGACGCTTGCGCACCAAGTCCAGCGGGTAAACGCAGGTCTTGCCAATCACAGCGGCGCTGGCTCCAACAACTGCGTCCTGCACAGGATCGATTGCCCGCAGCAGTCGTGAGTTGCTCCTGGCGCGCGCGCGCCGGTAGCCCGATGCCAGTACATCGTAACTGGTAAACACGATTCCCATGTACGGCATAATTTGCAGACACGCTGGCCACAGTCCGCGGTAAAACCCACGCAGCCCTTCCTCGTGATGAATATGGCGGATAGCGCCGAGTATTGATGAGTGCACGCGGCTGGAGAGCTGCTGTGCGATGAATCGAGTACGGAGGAGATCGAACGGATATGTAATCGATGTGGCGATTGCTCCAGCCAGTGCACCGCCTACAAACGACCGCGCCTGTTTTGGAAGTCCGCTTACTCTTTCAAGCCAAGACTCCACCGTTCCGAATACCAGGAATTGTGTAGCGCCGTATGTCAGATACAAGTACTCTGCGGACAAATTACCCTTAAAGAAGCCCCGGACTCCTTCCTTTTGCATAATCTGGCGCGCACATGTTACCATGCTATTGCTGAGACCACGAGGAATCGACAGTGCCCTTCGCCGCGTCTCCAGTTGCAAGGTTATTTTGACCACATCAAACGGCGAGACTATTACCCGCGATACTACTCCTGCTGTAGCGCCGCATAATGCACTTTCAGCTGATGACAGCTGTCGTGTACTAGACGAACGCGAGGTACGCCCAAGGACTGCGTTGCTACCGTGGCTCTTCTTTGAATGATGGGTACTAGTAACCTCGTTACTTGTTTGCGAAGACTGGCTGGCCATATTGTCGTTAGTACTGTTGTTGTTTGTCGATGGAAGAGACCCAGCGTCCATTCTTTTTAGGGCGTTTTTATATAAGAACAAAAAGATGCCTGTGGATACAAAGTGTAAGAGAAGCAAGAAAGATGACAAACGTGTGAAAGGAAAGCAAAAAGGTAGAAAAAAATGATCGAAAAGAAAGATGGAGAAGCATTTTGTTGGGCATACACGCAAGTCTGTTGTCTCGTGCCTGGGATCAAGTTGCTACAGCTCGCTCATTTTTACTGGGGGCAAAGGTTGACCCAAGGATCTGCTGGCCGGTTAGCCATGGCTTGCCCAAAAACGCGCCGGTGGGTCACGCTAGTGCGTCACGCGTGGCCTTGTGGGACCGCGCCGTAAAATCATCGCCTTTCGTTCGGGACGTGCAAACCCTCTCCGGCCAGCCCCTCTTTTTTCCCCCAAGGCCCAGTAAAAGCATCACCCCCTCCTCCGCTTGTTTGCTTCCACTTGTACTTGGTCTCAACCTCCAAAGCTTTTCGTTTCCTCGTTGCCTCTTCTCCAGACTCACCCCCCACACCCTTGTACACGAATTCCTTTGTTTAATTTCGAAAGCAACGCCCCTCTGCTTACTTCAATATCTTTTCCACCTTACCACCTCTCACGCGACGTAAAGTAACAAATAACTGATATTGCGCTACTTTGCTGATGTTTTCGACGATGCCTATACAGCCTGCGAGCTGTCCAGTTGTCGAGCAGACAGTTTCGTCGGCAGAGCAACCCATTCTAAACACACTAATTGGAATCCGCAACCGACTAGCTGCATTAAAGAAGGACCGCGGTAACTACTATCGTCCAGACGATATTGTTGGTCTGTACAACGAGCTGCTGGTGCAGGTCAAATATCTGCAGGGCGTAAGGGTGGATGAGCAGCACGATAATGACACGTTTAAGAACAGACTGGATTCGGTGCTAGACGAGTGTTTCCAACTGTTCTCGCTTTTCTATCTAGCATTGGGCAAAAACAAGGAGATTCCAGCAACCTACGTCCAGCTGGTTACAATTAAGGTATGTTTATGCCTTTGGCTCTATTGGGGCTGGTACCACGCATCCAGCTACTAACTTATTCTTGTATCGCACCTTCTTCCTTTATCTCTGCCTCCCCCACATTTCTCAGGCTCATTGTTGATTACCGTACGCTTTGCTAAGCTGATTATCATTTGCCTTATTGTTGTACCTGTGTAGCAGAACTTTGAATTGATGAACGATACGGGCGTCTACATTGATGGTAAGTATACCCTGTCCCGATTTTGTCCGCCAGCGCTTTCTCCGCACCGGGAGAGGGATAGCCACGCATGCAATGCATGCGCGTGTCCAGTCTCCTGGAACTTTCTTTTTAGTAGCGTATGTCAAGGACAGATCCCATTTGCATTGTTTGCATTATCTCCTATTCACCTGCATGCTCTTACGCTTGTTCTGCTGTTAAAATAGCGGAGATACAATACTGATCTGTCTGTAACCACGTGAAGCTCACGCAGTACAGTACAGCTGCTTTGCCTTGCCCCGCAGAGACATGCGCCTTTGCGCTGTCGTCCCTGTCTCCACCTGCGTGTGTTTTCATATCAATGACATACACACCAAAACACACATACATGCATGCGACATGTACTTTTGCTTTCTGTGCATTTGCCTTAATCTTAAGCATGTTGTCTGAAATGCCTACGTCCAGCCTTGGAGTGTAAATTCTGTGGTATTCGAGAAGATAGCGAACACTGAAATGCTAATATTTTGTCTGCAATTCTTTACTGTTATGATAGACGATCTCAGTCCATTCCAGACACGGTTGAAAGAGATCCGGCAGTTAGTCGACGCAGAGACAAATAAGGAATATGAGGATAACGATACACCCAGGCCCGAGGTCTTGCTAGTATCCCGCCGGCTGCGCCAGTGCGAGAAGGAGATTGCACTCCTCGAGGAAACCACACGTGTAATTGACGATGACCTGACACCAGTTTACAGCGAGTTAGTACACATCCGGAGGCGGCTGACTGCGCTGTCCTTTTTACCACACGACTCTGCAATGCCCGAGGCAAAGGAATTACAAAAGCGGTTGATCGAAATCGACGATCTGCGTGTGGACGACCGTTTTGTTGATTCTGAAACTGGTAAAGTTGCTGCAGGGCAGACGCAAGTGGTGGGGCTTCTGGAAGAGTCCTTTGATAGGTTACACGACCTGATGGCTGAGGGAAGCACGGTTCCAAAGGATATGATGCCCCTGTATGATCGGCTAATGGAGATCCGCGTGCAGCTTGAAAAACTACTGCTTACCAGTCGTTGGACTCTGCGTGAGACTGATCTATGGAGCTATCAGGTGCAGCTACAGGATATTGATGCGATGCGGCGCAATGGTCAGTTCAAAGATACAAGTGGCGACCCTGCGCCGCAACAAGCCCAGGCTGCGTTGAACTTTTTGCTGCACAAGTGCTACAATCTGGTCTATAAACTGCTCTCGTCTAGTGAGCCTGTTGCGGAGTCCCTTATGCCTGTCCACAACCAACTACGCACGTTACGGCGCTGTCTACTCGAAGTGAAAAAGTATGGCGGCCCTATGTCAGTCCGTGACCTGTATCCCTACCAAATGAAACTCTCCAGTATTGACAATCTGCGTAGCGACGGTAAATTCCTTGATGATGAGGGCCACATTCCCGAAGGCCAGGGTGTGGTAATGTCTCTGCTTAATGAATGTTACGACTTGATGTATGAGCTCATGGCCGCCGAGGTCGACGAATAAATTTAACGAGTACTACCCAGACTACTTTTTTTTTATGGCATTCTCCAGACCCGCGTTATTGTCTTTTTTCTGCGCATGCGTGCTTCAAATATATATATTTTTACTTTTCTCCTATTCAGCCGATCGGACGACCGCCACAGTTGCCCATTGGTAGCCATACTCATTCCGCATTTCACGTGGCTGTGGCGCGTTGTGATTGGGGGGGAATCGTAAATGGTGTCCACAGCACGAAAATGTCTCTGAAAAGGCGAGGCTGTTGCGATGCCGCCTTGTGTGCTTTTTTCTCTTTCCCAAGTGATTTTCTATCGCCATTTTTCGCCCTCTTTTGGTAAGCTTACACGTTACTTTTTTCTCTCTCGGTTTTCTACTCTTTTTCTTCTCTGTCGTGTGCATGAATTTGTTGTCCTATTTTTCTTATTTCCACCTCTGTACAGTTCTGAAATTTGTGCAATCTTGGCCCTCAATATGAGTCAAAAACATTTAAATAATCCACTAGGTTTTTTCCAGGTGCCGTGGCGCTCTATTCCTCTTATAAGAAGAGAGTAAAAACGCGCCTGTGTTGTTTCTTTCCTTTTTTTTTGCAAGCACAGATGCTTGCTTTTTATCTTTATATCATTTCACTCTACCTTCATCTCTTGACACCCACCTTTGCTTATTTATATTCACACTTGTACGCTGTTTCTTCACTTGACACCCAGAATATTATTTTACTCAAATACCGCCCGAGTATGTGAGATATATTTGCTTCCTATCACCTTTGACAATAGCGTATATGTACGCGTTTCTTCTTTTTTCTTGTCTACGTCCCATTTGCCTTTTATATTTTTTTCTCGTCCTTCTGTATTTGATTAACACCTGAACATTCTACTTATTACATCTTCTCAATCCGCTTTTGCTTCTTTATCAAACTGCCTTATGATCAACTCTGTAGACGCTATACCTTATACAAAAGGATTAGTAGACACAAGTAGGCAGCAAAATTAACTGATTAAAAAACTGCGTTGACCTCTGCCATGTCATTTGAAGGTAAAGATGCCCACGTTACTGGCGACATTGCCGCGCCCTCGGGTGGTGGCTGGGGTGCAGACTCTGATACAGCTCCAGGGAGTGGCAGTGCCTGGGGTGTAGATGCAGATGCGCCTCCTGGGTCACCCAGGGACAAATTCCGCAGAGACCGGGACAGTCCTGACAACCGCGACAGATTTGGCCGCGAAATTCGTAGCCGTAGCCGCAGTCGGTCGCCAGAAGACATGCGCATGGGCCGTCGTCGCTCGCGTTCGCCCGTTCGTCGCCCTTCAATTGGCGATGAAGGTGATCGTTATATCCCTCACTATGAGCGCGACCGCGAACGTGACCGTGACCGCGATGTGGGTGATCGACGCCACGGTTATCGTGGATACGGCGGTCGTGGAGGTCGCATGGGTCGCGGTGGCGACTCTGAAGGCCACCACTCGGGTAGCATGATGGGCCGCTCAGCTAGCATGCCTGACCCGCGGTCTTTTGAGCAGGTTGTGCCGTTTAAATACTTTGCTGAGTGGCTCAAGACTCAAGATGGCGGACGGCGTCTGGAGCAGGATGAGATTAGGGAGCGCTACGAGGAGTACCGTCGTGAGGCACTTCAACGTCTCTACACGCAGTTCTTTAATTCGCACAAAGAAGATGACTGGTTTAGCGAGCGATTTGATCCTGTGCGGCGCAAGGAGTACATTGCTGAGCTTTCAGAACGCAAGGCTGAAAATTTGAAACAGTTTATGGCGGATCTGGAGGCTGGTAAGCTTGACAATCACACACTCACAGCAACTACTGAGCAGGTTATGCAGCACGAGGTCAACCGCCGCGACCAGTCGAGCTCTAGCCGTCTTGGTGACGACGGCGATGAAGATGATAATGCTGTGGCCCATACGTTGTTTATCCGCACAATGCCGCCCAGTGTTCCTCGGTCCAGACTAGAGGAGGAGCTTAAAAAACAGCCGGGCTTCAAATACCTGGCTCTATCTGAACCCCGCCAAGATAAGCAGTACCATCGCTTTGGCTGGGTGCGCTTTGAAGACGGCACTGACATGGACAAGGTGCTGTCAAACCTGAGCAATGTCAACATTGACCAGTTCCAGTTCCACTTTTCGCCTCACTCGAAGAGCTCGGCTGCGGGAATGCGCCTGGCACCTGATGTCTCCAGCAGCGAGGAGCGCATTCGCATGGACCTGAAGCTTGTACGTGAAGCTGTGAAATCTCTTGATGAGCGCACTGACCCTGAGACATTCCACTCGTTGCCTGTTCTTCAGAAAAAGGCAAAGGAACTTTCGCTGGCAGCCGGCGAGCAGCTTTCTACTGATGATAAGGAAACTAACGGCAATGGCACCGGCCCTGTTGATGAGGATGAGGATGAGGATGTAATCATGGACAATGTCGATAAACCGGCAGAAGAGTCTGGGGCTATTGAGGAGGAGTCTAAAGATGAAGGGCCGTCTGTTGGCCTTGATGCAGCACGTCGTGAGCTTGACCTTTTACTTGAGTACCTTCGCCGTGTGCACTACTACTGCTACTACTGCGGTCACACTGCTGACAATTCTGAAGACTTTGCGCGGCGATGCGCGCGTCTTCACCTGCGCCGTGCACTGCCGCCTAACCGCTCTCCACAGCCATCGGGTAACTGGATACGTAACCTTGACAACCGCAACGATGTCATTATCTACCCACTGGAGTCCGAGCGGCTGTATAAGGAGGGCGGAAAGTCGCTGGAGCGCGAGACAGACAATGCGCTTGACACACACATCAAACAACTTGATGAGGGCCGTTTCCGCTGCTTGTTATGCACAAAGCTATTCAAGGGCGACGCGTTTGTGCGCAAGCACATCCGCAATAAGCATCCCGAGGCAATTCCTGATACGCTTGTGCAGGAGATATCATTCTTCAACAACTTTGTGCGCGAGGCGCCGCACTTTGTGCAGCTAGGCACAGGTGGGGCGCTGCCTAGCGTTGGCGTCATAGGCCATAGCGGTGGTGGTGGGATGCGCGATCACGGCGCTGGCTACATGCCGCAGATGATGCCAATGATGATGAATCCTGGCATGATGGCTGCGCCGTATATGATGCCCGGTATGGTTCCTGGCATGATGCCGGGTATGATGCAGATGGGCGGCCACTTTATGAACCCGGGAATGATGGGAATGATGGGCAGTGATCGCGGACAAGGCATGTACACTCAGCAGTACCGTGGACGCGGCAACGGCGGGCGTGGGCCAAGTGGGGGCGGTGCACGCAGTGATCCCCGTGCGGTTCGTTCGTATGTGGATCTCGACGCGCCAGCCGAAGGTGAGGCCGACTTTGGTTTCTAATTTACTAGTTAGTTTCTTTTCTTCCTGTTGCGGAATGTGCGACCTTTGAGTGTTGCCTCTTTAATGCTGAAGCTTACTTTTTTGTGACAACCGTTTACGGCTTAATTTTGTTGTCTCAGACTCGACTCGTGGTGGTTCACGCTTAACCTATGCCAATCACAAGTCGGGGCAAGTCTCCACTTCTTGGCGCTCTTTCAAACGGGATTTCACAACATAAGCGCATTTTAAAATAACCACACTCAATTCAATCAAATATCTCGAAGCAGGTATCGCTGGTGCTTCTAATTGAATCCTTCTTAAACTCAAAGTAAACCCAGGCAATGGAGACGCATTCGAATAGCACACAGCAAATGCAAGCGCTGAGTCAGGCGCAGCGGCTTCAGACAGTGGCAGTTGAGGCGTCTAGTGCTCTTCGCATTCAGTGTATATACGTACTGCAAACGCAAGCGATTAGACTAGAAGACATGGCCGACACTGAAATTGAGGACCATGAGGGGATGGACCAATGTATGGACGAACTTATGCTGGGCGTATTATATACGGAGCTACGCAAGGACATTCGGGAAGCAGCAGATACATTGGATATGATACAACATGAAGCATTGAGCAGCAGACATGCTACTGCAGCTGCTACGACGAGTAGGACACCGGCAGAGGCCGAATATACTCAATCCACAACCGCTGCTATCACGCAACACAGCTTTGAAGATGCTCAAATACCCCCTCCTCTTAGTGCAACTTCTGAGACATTTAGGACTGCTCGTGGTGCTCCAATGGGACTTGCAGAGTATTTTGCTGATGCCTCCGACGAAGTACGGGGTTCTGATGAGCCCGAACTGGCCAACGGCAAACAGCAGCAACAGCCCGTCACCCTAGATGACTGCGAGTTAAAGCTTCACAATGCATGTATGGAAATTGATGAGTGGAGGCGTACGCCTTGCATAACAGAATTTCTTGCCAATATGCAGGACAAGCAAGCTACGCAAAGTTCCAGATCGCCATCGATTAGTTCTCCGAGATCGGCGCGGCTCCCAGTAGCACAATTGGTGGATGAAATTCGAGAACGACACAGAGCGCGAGCGCAGAGCACAGGTAATGCACATGGAGCTTTAGCTGGAGGAAGATGCGCAGCATTAGAATCTGGTCTTCGGCTAAGCGCTAGTCCACCACTCAGTCGGCTGATGCAAGTAGAACACGACCGGGAAGAAACACGAAGACAATCTAATGCCAGACGCACATCTAGTACAGGCGGATCTACCTCCAACTCCCATCAACCAATCACAGATACAGTAATGCCATGTGGTGAACCACAGAGTATATACACGAACACACTACATCTTACATCTTCTTCTGGTAACAATGGTCTCAGTCGTCGGACAATTGTTGACGATGTGCGGATAATTGGCTGGGTCACTCGTGGAAGTGGACTGGATGTGCATACTGAGTTCAAGGTCATTGTTCATTTGACCAGTGGAGAAAATTTGACTGTTATGCGTCGTTATACGGACTTTGAAATCCTGCGTGAGGTTCTGTGTGAACGTTATCGTACTTTCAGCAAACGCATTCCAACTTTACCTCACAAGAAGGCGTTTGGAAAATTTGAAGACAGATTCTTGAAGAAACGTGAGAATGGCTTGCAATTCTTTCTGGCATATGTGATGTTGCATCCGGTTATTGGTTGCAGTGCAGTTATTCGACAATGGCTTCAGGTGAGCGGGTAGCGTTCAGAATCTCAACTCTTTGCATTTTCAAATATCTGTTCATAGTACGCGAGCTGTTTGCTTTTTTTATAAGTTTATATTTAATAGTTGTGCGATATTTAGGCAACCATGGAAATTGTTTGCTTAGCACGTTTTATTGGTGGGTTTGACAGCACACCGCAAAGTATTTTTTATAAGGAAATAAACTTGTTCTGGAGGTTTAACTTCAATTTTCTTTCCACGTTTAAAAAAGGCAACCATAGAGTGCAGCAGTATATTCAAAATTTTCATTTGGTGGAGTCATTCGTTATATTGAAAACTCTGTCTTAAAAAAATATAAACTACTAGCCAAGGTCACTGGCTCCCCGCTTAGATCCGGTTGATGTTGAAGCAGGCCCTGAA
>JANBQQ010000075.1:35983-58077 GCA_027577275.1 Coemansia sp. RSA 988 | reverse complement strand
AAAAAAATAATGTCTATATAGATAATTTAAAAAGGTAAATCTAGAGCCAACATGCCAAAGCAAAGGCTAGTCCAGCAGTACAGAAAATGAAAAGAGACATTAAAACACCAAACACCAGCGATCCAGATGATGGATGCTGAAGCATTTCAGTAATTAACCGCTCTAGTTTAGCACCATATGAGTCCAAGCTAAACTCATCCTTGACACGCTCCCGCCCAGCATTGCCCATAGAGGCCCATGAGTCTTCATCAGCGCCAAGTATCTTTTTTATCGCAGCAGCAAAGTCATCCTTGAAGGGATCGCAGAGATAGCCAGTCTTTCCATGCAAAATAGTTTCGCGGGGCCCACCAGAGTTTACAGCAACAACAGGAATGCGCATGTACATGGCCTCTAGAGGCACAATACCCAAATGCTCGTTAGATGGCGTATATACCACGCATCGGGCGACCGAAAGCAGAAAAGAGCGCTGGTTCTCTGAGAACGAAGGAAGAAACAACACATCGATATCTGCCATCGATTCACTCACATCTTCTACAAGAGTAGGCGTAGATACCACATCTAAGGGAAGCAGCGCCTTTGTCTGAGGAGTGGCTCCGCGTGGTGCAACAGTCTGTGTGCGTAGGCCCAAATCGCGGGCATGCTCGTTGAGCTCCTTGAGGTAAACAATATTTTCAGCGACCTGCACATCCCAGCCTCCAGCAACAACAAGACAGACGTTTGTGGACTGGAGAGCAGCAAAGGCGTCAATGGCCAATTCAATTCCCTTCTTGCGTTCAAAGCGATTTATAGAGAGAACAATACGTTTCTCGGTCTGGAGTACACCAAGAGCAGGATCATCAGTGTCCACTGGCTTATCATAGGCCTGTAAATTGAGAGCGGGCATCAATACCTTTGGAACAGAGGTAATACGCGGAAAAGCCTTTCTGAAAGTCTCCTGTGTAAAGCGGCTGTTGACAACAATCTCATCAGCCTCTCCAGTTGACAACTCCTCAAGCAAGTCAAAGGGAGCTCGGTACAACCGTCGCCACAAAGTATCCCGCTGCGCCTGCAAGTAATCAGGAAAGTGACAGTAGAAGAGAATGTGTGCATGGGCATACTTGAGCAGCGGAATTGGTGCTGAGAGTTGGTCAACAAACAACAAGTCATACTGTTCGCGGTCAGTAGTCACTTTGCGCGCCAATGCCAACGAGCGTAGAGCAGTGCATAGTATATGGAAGCGTCCGTTGATCGACTGTGGTACAAGCCATGTGCCGCCAACCCGCACATCAAGAGTACCATCGCGAGTCTCTTCAAAGCAATGCGAGAGATCATGGTGCATGGTGTAGATAACCACACGGTGTCCACGTTGCTGCATACTCAATGCTGTGTCGACTACCAGACGCTCAGCACCACCTATGCCAAGGTTTGGGTGCACAAAAGCAATGCTTAGACTTTCGACCATGGCACAGACCGGAGGCGTGGTAAGTTGGAAGCTGTGAATAGAATTATAGCAAAAATAGCTCAAAGTTGCTTGAATAATAAAAATGGAGCGATAAGAAGAAAGAGGATCAAGGCCAGCACTGGCCAATCCATCTGCAAATGTAATAGCGGCACGTGAAAAACGCCCATCAATTGGCTATCAGAAGCTGCTAATACAAATATTGGGGAATTGAGAGGGATAAATATTAGATAAGCAGGGTTGAAACTTGACCGGCTACAGTAGTCCATCTTCATATTTACTTATACTATTACAGCCTATACATCTGCATATTGGCACCTACCGACAACTGCCAATTAGTTGACTTTTTTTTAGCATATCGGATAATGGCGGATGGCAGCGAAGAGACAGAGTTTCCTATTCTGTGCGAGACATGTCTAGGAGATAACCCGTATGTGCGGATGACCAAAGAGAAGTTGGGCAAGGGATGCAAAGTATGCACACGGCCATTTACAATATTCCGATGGTTGCCTGGACGCGGCATGAGATACAAGAAAACGGAGATATGTGTGACATGCGCCAAGTTGAAAAACGTATGTCAGACATGTGTGCTTGATCTGGAGCATGGGCTTCCAGTGCAGGTGCGCGATTCAGCGCTGAGTATCCAAGATAGTGTACCGCAACAGGACGGCAACCGACGAGATTATCTAGCACGAACAGCCAATAGCTTAGACGTAGTGGGCGAACAGACAGATTTCAGTGGCAGGGCGCAGCCTGCAGGACGCGAGATGCTCAAGCGTATGACCCGCAAGGACCCGTACTATAAGCGCAACCGGCCACATATCTGCTCGTTTTTTGTGAAAGGCCAATGCACACGCGGCAACGAGTGTCCATATAGACATGAGATGCCACAGGGAGATCCAGAGCTCGCTAAGCAAAACATTGTCGATCGATACCACGGCAACAATGATCCAGTTGCCAAACGCATGCTAGCGCGCTCTCATAAGCGAGATACGAGACTTGAGCCGCCTGAAGATAAGAGTATTACATCGCTGTTTGTCATGGGAATGGATACAACTGTGACAAAACATGATGTGCATGAGTACTTTCGGACATTTGGTGAACTCAAATCTGTTGTGGTAGTGCCGAAGGGCAATTGTGCATTCGTCAATTTTAAGACACGAGCAGATGCAGAGGCTGCTGCTCAGGCAGCACTCGGTGGTTGTGTGGTCAATGATAAGGCCCTTCGACTGGCGTGGGGAAAGCCGAAACCTAAGGGTCCAGGCTCAGAGCTTGCTGCAAAGTACCAGCGCGATAGCAACATGGCGGGTGCCTCACTATTACCACCGTCGGGCTCTTTGACAGACACGGCGATCTACCCAAGTCAAGATCCCACTGCGCAAGGCGCTTGCAGCAAACAGTAAAAGATTCCTTTTTTTGTAAGAGATTTCCTAAGCAACCTTATCTTGTCATACAAAAGACATGTGACTCCAAACTGTGAATAAATTTTTTATTGGCAGTGCCTGCAAAATAGGAAAAGACTTTTTTCATTTTCCATGCAACCTTGGGGATCATTTCCTTCCAAATGGAAAGGAATCTTTCTTATTACCCCGCACTATATCTTTCCTCATAGTAATAAAAGTAAACGCTCAGTACTCCACAAAACAAACAGCGGACCCACTTCTTAATAATATGGCTACGACGTACACATACAAGCGGATAGCAGTTGTTGGCACTGGTGGTTACGGCTGGCACTTTCTCCATGCGTTGGCGCGGAGTAATTACTTTGAAAAAGTTCGCGCAGTGACACGCAAGTCTGGTAGCGACGATAAGGAAAAGCTTGCACGCATCCACGCTTTGCAGAAGCTGGGCGTTGAAGTCGTAGAATACGAGCAGAAGACAGCAGAGGCATTTAGCCAGACATTTGCTGACATTGACACAGTTCTCAGTGCAGTCGGGTTGGCTGGGGTTTTGGACCAGACTCCCATGATTGATGGTGCCATTCAGGCAGGAGTCAGATGGTTTATCCCTTCAGAGTTTGGAGTTGCGCACTACGCCTCTGTTTGGATGCCATTTACTAGCCCGCTGGCTTCAAAGTCCACTATTGAACAGTATCTTGCTGAAAATGCCCGTCCAAAGGGCCTTGCTTATACTATAGTGTATACTGGGCTGGCGCTTGATTATCTCGATCCGCGGTCACTTGGTTTGAAGTTGAATAAGAAAGCGACAACGCTTGTTGGCCGTGGAGGCACGCCAATTTCTTTTACTGCCATGGGCGATGTTGTTCGATTGGTGGCTGAAATAGTCCAACGCCCAACTGAAATGCAAAATCGTACCATTCGTTATACTGGCTCAACGAATAAGCTTCGTGATTTGGTCAAGATCGTAACAAAGAGCGACCGCGGATTGAACGTGAAAATCGTCTGCATCGAGGAGGCAAAGGCAAAATTCTGTGAACTAGCCAGACAACAGGATATGCAAGCTTTTTCCATCTATTGCAGACTGCTATTGGAAGAAGGCCTGGGTCAGATCAATCGACTCGGTGAATCACTGGATAACAAGCTGTTCCCTGATATCCACCCTGAATCAGTGCTGCATACGCTCGGTCGCCTGATGGAGAATTCTGATGCCGAACTGGATCAACTAAAGAAACTTTCGGCAAAACGGGTTGCCACTGTTATTTCTGTTACTGATGGTCTGGGTCAGATGCATCACCCTGATACAAACAATCTCTCGGACGCAGACTAGACGGAGGATGGTCTCTCAGGAAATCTCCCAGCCGCACAGGTTTTCAAGCATTTTTAAAAGCAATACAACGTCCTTCTGTTTTTAAGAAAACTATTGGCGCATCAAGAAAATAGTATTTGCATCGGTCGGGGGGATTTTTTTTGGCAGCAAGTGGTCTTGTGTTTAGCGTTATGTGAGACAAAGTTTATGCATAGTTGTCGTTAGCAGACGTGAAGAAAGGACCAATAAACAGAACAGCAACTTATTAGTAGTAACTTTGAATAGAGATATAGGGTAGATGATTTTAGCAATATAACAATATAATACAATACATGCAACTTACCTTGGTATCCCCCGTATTCCCCTAAAGAGGGTGTGTAATCGTTAAAGACCACAAGGTTTGTCTGGCTATTCCGTGCACTAGCATGTCAACATCCATCAATGTACGCATGCATGTAAACATACTTTCTTTGTGTAGACTGTTGTTTGGGTACTCGCTATTGGACTGGGACCCATCATATAGCATGTCAGCATTTGGCAATGAG
The DNA here is from genome assembly GCA_027577275.1 of Coemansia sp. RSA 988. Classification (NCBI taxonomy): domain Eukaryota; kingdom Fungi; phylum Kickxellomycota; class Kickxellomycetes; order Kickxellales; family Kickxellaceae; genus Coemansia; species Coemansia sp. RSA 988. The sequence goes on along the minus strand of JANBQQ010000075.1, from coordinate 53,388 downwards.
CATATAGTTAATATACCTGCGGATGTGTGTCGTTCTTCAATTGTTAATGTTTTCTAATAGAGATATCACATAGAGACTAAAATATATATCTATTTTTATTTAGAGGAGCATATTATGAGTATATTTACCACGTAATATTCAGCTTGTGTTTGTTGGATGTCTTTCCCTGAGGATAGATGGGCTTTTTTTTGTTGGTCGTGTCTCGAGACGAGAGAGGCGTATGGCCTCATTAAAGAGCATTGCCTGCCAAGTAGGCAAATGAAGGCCAGCTGATGCACCTTGGATGTTGCTACCAGTGCTGTTGACTGCCACTGCTACCCATGTTGCAAGACAGGGATAATTGCTATTGACTGCTTCCTACTCCAGTGTCTGTAGCACACAATCAATGCCAACAAACTCCAGCTGTGTGCAAACAATGACCCGCCCACAAACGCCAACACAATGCCCGAATGGCGCAAAACCCGTCATACCAAAATTCCACTAAAAAAATAACCAACCGCCAACGCCAATAATATGTGCAAAATCCTATTTACGACGGCTTCCCTTAGCAGGTGCAGTACCACCTTCCCGCCGTTTCACCGCAGCACCCGCGCCCTTTACAGCCTTCGAAGCACGAGAGCGGGCATTAGCCGCAGCACGAACAGCCTTGGTCTCATAGCGGAATTTCTTTTGTGGTTTTTTCTTCAGATTCTTCTTGTTCTGTTTAGCAGAGCTCTCCTCATCGTCGCTACCTTTCTCCAAACGATCTTGCGCCTGACGCTCCAACTTTTCCAACATATCACGAGGACTAAGTTTCTTTTCCAAACCACTTCCTTGATCGTCTGCAGTTGCTGGATCAAATCCTTTAGTTACTGTAACTGTAGTGACTGATGAGCCTTCCTCATCCTCCAATACTTCCACATCCTCGTTAGCACTGTCTTCATCTGTATCGATGGTGGTAGGGAGAATAGGACTGTAGTAGTTTTTTTGAGAGAGTAACTTTTCTGTGAATTGGTCTTTTAGTTGTTGGCGTCGTTCGCGTCGCATATCCAATTTCTCCTGTCGTTCGTAGGCTTTTGCTTCGGACACAGCATGCTCCCGTCTCTGCACCTTACGTTTGTGGAAACCTGTAAGAAATGAATGTCGTGCGGTTGGATCGAATACTACTTCTTCTACTTGAGCCCTCCGTGCCTTTCGCTTCTTAGCATATACCCGTTGGCCTCGCGTCAAAGTAGTGGAATTTCTAAGCATTATCAAGCTGTATTTGCTGTGGATAAAGAAGAAGAAAAAGAGGGTAGATATTACTGAAACTGAATCCTGCAAAGCAGAAGAAAAAAAAAGTACAGAAAATTTTTTTCTCTTGCGCGTTGGTTGAAGCTGCCCTACTTTCTCTAAATCACTAGCAGTCACGTGAAAACTTTTTAATCCTGCTCAGCAGCCAACATAGCAACGATAGCAGCACCAACGCCCGATCCGTCCTTGGCGCAGTTAAAAGTAATGTTCTTGAATTGTTCCTCGGGGATAAAGTGCGAGACGGTTTCCGACATGATGCGCTCAAAGTTAGGGTAGTGTTCGTACATGGATCCGTCAATACCAACGTTGACGTGCTTGTTGAGCAACTCAGGACGCTTGGTGAGTGTCGTAACCACACCAACTGAGCTCAGACGTGCTGCGCGCTCGCCAACCAAAAGCGAAATAACCTTGAAGATCTGTCGATCAACTATAGTCGAGTTGGGTACATTCAGAGTCTTCTCGATGATCTGCTGGATCTCCATCAGATCAGGCGAGTTATCGACTGCTGCTGATGACAGATAAGAGGTGTCCAACGACCACATAGCATTGAGGATTTCGGAAGAACGCCCGTCGAGCAGTAGGCGCTGGTCGGCCAGCCACAGCACAATATTGCGCGCAATTTCTCCCAGGTACATGCCTGAGATCATCTTCTCGTAGGCCTGCTTACGCGGGTTAATGGACTTGCGATCAAGTTTGATGTCGTGTGGCGTAAAAGGTAACACGCTAAACTCGTCGCTATCAAAGGCGCCCCATTCGATGTTGAGCACAATCTCGCCACTCTTTGGATTTGGTCCCTTCCACTTTGCAATATTAGTGGCGCTCTCGTAATAGGCCGCGTTGGTACCAGTGCCAAAAATAATACCCATCTGCGAGGACGGGTCTGCGTAAGCTGCCGACAACAGCGTGCCGACAGTATCATTGACCAGCGCAGCTACCTTGACACGCAGTCCCAGACGCAGTAATGCATCCTGCAGCAGACGCACAACATCGCGTCCGACGCACCCTGGCACATTGAGTCCCTTAGTCCACTGTACTAGGGTTCCGCTGTTGATAGATGTCTGCTGCACTGGATACGAGAACGTAAAGCCCATGTCAATTGGCGGCTGGTGACCAGTGGGACGAATATTGTGGTCATCAAGGAATGTCTCCACACACTGTGCAATAAAGTCAAAAAGGGTGCGTGACTTTGCCTCGTCTGGAAGCGCAAATTTCTGATGCATGGTAGTTGCACCACCCTTACCGTCTAGAGTGACCTTGAGTACCCGTATATGAGTACCACCCAAATCTATTGCATAGTACGATCCAGTCTCAGTACCAGTTGGCCGCCGTGTGACGTAGCTAGGAATCATCTTCATCATCTTGCCCTCGGAAGCCAAACCTTCTTCCATACGACGTCGGAACTCCTTGATTATCTTAGCAAGTCGCTCGTCTGTTAGAAGAAACTGACGTGCTAGCATGTTTACAGCCTGCTGTTGCTCTGTCGTCCCACCCTTAATGGTGTAACGCGGGTCCAAAGGCTCGGGGGACATTTTTCAAGAGTTCACGGCGTTCTTAAGAAAAAAAGGGTCAGAAAGACAGTAAGGCTGTGGTTTATTTCTTTATTTTTGAAGAAGCTAAGAAGAAAGAGGCCCGTCACACACTCCACTGGTCATAGACTTTAAATACTGGGAGAAAAAGTAGGGGAAGAGGGCTCCCACACGCACACACCCCCTCTCCCGAAAAAGTAAGGAGACTTTCCTGCTTTAGATAATGACTTCAAGTTTTCATCCCCCTTTCGTTTATGTGGCAGGAAGGGAAATGGTGGTTGGGTGGAAATGGCCGGAAATTTTTTTGATGCCGCGCATGTCCGCAAAAAAAGGTATTCAGCACCAGAAATGTCCTCCACGTGTGGAGAACATTCATTGTCGCCATTTCACCCATGTCCACGCTCGTTCCGTCTGCGCTGGCCTGTACTGTAAATTGAAATCCAACATGCGATGCAGGTACAAGTCTGCAGAAAAGCTGAAAACGCCCGTGCCTTTGTGGATCGGGGAAAAAAAAAGCCTGCTAAAAAAATATGCCCCCGCTGCACCAGGTTTCTGGCTTGACAATAACGACCACCGTGAGAACGATAGAAAAAGTTGTACTCAGAAAGGTGTCTTTTTATGGAGAAAAACACTAGAATAAACAAGTTAACAAAATCTAAATGAAGTACATTCAGAGATTGGGAAAATGCGCCTTTTGTTTCTTCAGACTAGATAACACCGCAAGTGCCATATCGTGAGAGTTGTGCGCCAGAGCATTCCATGCTGCAGTGTACTCGAGTCCTTCCTGTACAGTATGGTCGCGCGAGTAGTTGAGAAGATGTTTGGTGCTGACTATAGCAACAGGCGACTTTGAGGCAATTGTGGCTGCTGTGTCAAACGCAGATTCCATTGCCTCGCGCTTTCCAGGAAGCACACGACTGACAAGTCCCACAAACAGCGCTTCTTTGGAAGTTATTTTGCGAGCAGTGAGGCAGGCATCGCGTACCCAGCTATCATTGCCAACAATCTTGGGCAGACGCTGCAGCGTGCCAACGTCTGCCGCCATGCCAATATCGACCTCCTTCACCATAAAGTACGCGTCCTCGGTGGCAACACGGATATCGCAAGCTGAGATTATGTCAATACCAATTCCCAGACATGCGCCGTGGACCACCGCAATCACAGGCTTATCGCACTTCTCAATCGTAGAGATTGCGTCCTGGAACTCAAGGATATACAAGCGGTGGTAGTATCCTTTGCGCGCAACATCCACGCCCTCTTCATGCGGCTTCCCAAGTGGCCCAGTCTGCGCTTCCTTAAGATCCAGCCCCGCCGTAAACATGCGTCCGGCTCCAGACAGTACTACACACCGCACGTTGCCGTCTGACTTAAACTGTGTAAAGCACTGCCCCAGCTCCCTCCATGTTTGCGTGCTAAAGGCGTTCAACGCCGAGGGTCGGTTTATTTCCACATGCGCAATTCCCTCGGACGAGACTCCTACTCTAAGCAGGTCGAATTGGTAATTGGTAGAGGTGGTTTCGGCGCGCATAATATATGGCTCGTAGGTTTCTGGCAGTGGTGTTTTGTATCAAGAATAATTTGCGAAAGGCCGCGGGGTCGTCGTTGAACAAAAGGGCAAAGTGCACACTGTGCTGAAATCTCTCCACATAAGTAAACTGCAGCTGACATGTGCTTCGGTAGTCGGACCAAAGGAAAATCTCCCTTTTCCGGGCTAGCAGATCGACATTTGCGATTAAGCATCCGCGGCCGGGATTTGGAAGGGCTCCGAAGGCATCAGTGACGTAAACAGCGCAATAACCAAAGCCCTGGCCTTCTCCAGCACCGAATACTCCCGAGGTTCCTCATGTTGTTCTGCAGAAGGGTGAGCAGTGCCGCGATTAAAGTCATACAGCCACTCCATATGCCGGTGCACCCACGAGCTACGCAGTGCCGCCACGATTGCAATCACGCACACCAGCGCAAACAACCGCTCCATGCTGGCATCATGCGCAAGCACCACCACCAGTAACAACAGGCGGAGAACTACCATAAAGAAGCTCCACACTGTGCTAAACCCGAATCCCCGCAGTAGATCCGCAAGCGGCACCGCATTGGCTCCCTCCCGTCTCCGCACCTCTGCACCCTCAGCTGCTGCTGGTGGCACTGCTGCTGCTCCAACCCCACCCGCTGCTCCGCCAGCTGTTCCGGGTGGTCGGGCTGCTTGGACGTCTGGTCCTTGGCGTAGTCGGCTGCTGTGTAACCCAGCTTCGTGCGTCCGCGCAATTGCGCGGTCATATAGCCGCGAGAATGCCCGCGCTCCTGCTGGGCCGGGAAGATGCCCCGGAGGCGCTGCACGCATTCCATATGTTGTAGTAGAGGCGCCGTAGCGGTTAAGAATTGGTGGCTCGCTCAGCTGTTGCAAACCGCTGCTGCGAGTAGGAACAGGCGGCCGTAGCTCCATCAAGTGGGGTACTCCATCGACCAACACATATTGAAATCGATTGCCCAGTGGCACCACAGTAGGCAATGCCGCAGTAGCACTCCTCCGCATATATGCGCATTCCGCAGGGGCTCCTGATGACGAGCCAGTTTCTGGCGCTGGCTGGGCAGCTGGCAGTGTCGCCTGCTGTTTATCCATAGGCGGCCGCGGGCTCACAGGTACGCCAAGCACAAAGTGCAGCGTCTGTTGCAAACACCACTCGCCTGTGGACTCATCCTCGCATAGGTTACGCACACTAATAGTGTCCTGGAGTATCCGACCTTTCCAGATAATCCTCATGTCTCTTGACGAAGGCGACTGGCTGTGTTCGCGCTCAATAGCTGCTTTAACCTCTGAAATGGTCTGCTCCATCGATGCGTGGATCCTAAAACCTGTTGGTGTGTCGATAGAGGGCGAGCGAATTAACAAGTCGGCTTTGACGCTGCTACCTTCTGCCATTGTGGATTGGTCTAGATTGCAACTTTAAGATGTGTGTATATGTATGGTAGTTGATTGTTCTTTAATAAGAAGAGCTGAATTGTGTCCTTCAAGTTGTGCAAAGGCTATACTACAAAATATGCAAACTGATGTAAAGTTGAAAGAGACAGGGGGTAGTTTGCTCTTTGCAAAGTAATGCTGTTGTTGGTGTGGAAAGTGCAAAAAAGGGGGGGTGCGCAGCTGAATTGGCCCATAGTGGCTGCAGAAAGGTGCTGTTGTGCTGTACGCGGAAGCGAGCGCGCGGGGAAAAGGGACGGTTGCAAGTGTTTCGTCTCATATGCTCGAATAGAAGAGGGAAATCGGCAGACCCTGGAAACATAGCAAGAACCAGCAATGGCATGTATACCACAGCGAACAAGTGCCATTAGAGACGCGCCACAAGTGCCTTTGACTAAACCCACTGTCATTCTTATTTTTGCTAACGCTGCCGCACTTTTGTAGGCACGAAACCAGGAGAAAGCGCAGTCAATGCTGTACCGCTTCCGCGAGGCACAGTCACTAGAGGAAGGGCTGACAAAGCCGAAGGAGCGTCGTCCACATCTGGCATCACAAGTAGACTCACTAGAGGACGCCGAGAAATGGCGCCGGGATGTCATCCGCGACATCTCGCGCAATGTATCCAAAATTCACGATATCTCCTTACCTGATGCACAGATCCGTGAGCTCAACGACGATATCAACCGTTTGCTGCGCACAAAGAACCACTGGGAGGCTCGTATACTTGAGCTTGGTGGCCCAGATTACAAGAAGATCGGCCCCAAGATGCTTGATCATCAAGGCAGAGAAGTACCTGGCAATCGCGGATACAAGTACTTTGGTCGCGCAAAAGATCTGCCTGCTGTGCGTGAGCTATTTGCGGAGCAGGCCCAGGACAGGGCACGTCCGCGGAAGAGTCGGGCTGAGTTGATGCGTCGTGTTGATGCTGCTTACTTTGGATACGGCGATGAGGATGATGACGGTGAGCTGCTCGAGTACGAGCGCAGTGTCACTTCGGGGCGGATTAAAATACTACGCAGCGCCCACGATGCCACTCTCAGCGACAGCAGCAGCAGCAGTGATAGCGCTGCGGGAGAGGCCGCTTCATAATATATGTGCTCTCATTACACGTCTCTCTACTTGTTAATACCAGTGAGCATCATTTTCTTACGTCTGTCCACATTCGCCAAAAGGCAAAAAGAATATTAATCCATCTACAAGGCGACTATTAGCATAAAATCCTAGCTCTTGTTGTCGTCATCCTTGGTATCCAAGCTAAGGACCACGACCTCACCTGCGCCCCTCGTCTCTTTACCAACCAATTCAGTGATTGCACGGTACTTGCCGGGGTCAATAAGACAGACATATTCGTACAGCTCGCCATGATCCTCATCCTCCATGGCCGAGATCAAGTCAGTAATGTCCTTCTTCAAGCGCTTCCCGTCCTTGGCTGGCATTACAATGCGCACACGCATCTGCGCCCGCGCAATTGGAATGGTACCGCGCTCCTGTAGCTGGCGAATGACATCCAAGGCCTGTTGTTTTGTGCCACGGTTTGTGTTTACCGAGTAATGCACTTCCGTCATGGCCTTCTCCACCATCGTCACCGTATACTGTTGTCGTGTCTTTGGATTAATGCACATTTCCATAACGACTGTCGCAATATCTCGAAACATGTTGTCCAGCTGGTGATGCCGTTCCTTATCAGAGACTTGCTGCTCGCCGTGCTTCAAAATCTCATGTATTACCTTATCCATATCCTCTGTCCCAAAGCACTGTTTCAAAACGTCGTCCTTGGCCACTTGTCCTTTGGATACATTCATGTACACCTGGTGTATTTGCAACACCTCGTCAATGTCCTTCTCTACGCCTGTTCGCCATTCCGTCACCTTGTTTTTGTAGCACGCTATCTCGAACCGCTTGCCGCCCTTGCGCAACCGCACAATGGACACATTTGTCAGCCGAATCTTTGTGCTGGGCTGGAAAATCTTGCCTCCTGCCATTTCTCCTCTATTATAAATGCAATTCAAAGTTTTGGGAAGAAGAAAAGAAGAAAAGGACATCTTTATTACCCATGTACCAAACTCCAACAGCGATCGACTGCGGCTGGGCGAGCCACGCGTATAGCTGTGATTGTGGATACCATATGCTTGTTGACATTGACGTTCTGGCCGTCCATGCGCAGCGGCTGTCGCTTAACAGTCAGCCTTGACTCTGTGGTCCCCTCGACTAGGAGCAGTATCCCAGCAGCGCTGGCCGAAGCACGGCTTAATACATTGCTCGCATCTGACTGCTGTCCATTTGCGGCGTGGTCCAGCTTCCACAACAGCTGCCCGCTCCATGACTGTGCTGCATCTTTGTAGAGCTGCTCCAGCTCAGTGGAAGATAGGCTAAGCATCCTAACGACGTCATCCTCGCATGTAACGGCCACCCATGCAATGCCGCTGCCGTCAGATACTATGCATAGCATCTCTACTTTTGGCCGCACTGTCGCAGACCGCACTTCATCTGACCCAGCATAGCGCTTGGGCACCAACCGATGGCGCATCTGCGCGCATGCACAGCTCATACTGCGCACTGTGCTTTGACATGTTTCACACACGAGTGTCAGCTTCAGGCTCTCAATAGAATTCACATAGCAGTGCAGCCTCAACACACGGCCTCGTAGACTGACATGCCCAACTGTGTATAACTGACCTACACACACTGTGGTCGGCTCTTCTGTACTCTCTGACTCAACACCTTTCTGTATAGGGCTTCGAATCGTAGTGTTGGCGACAACTTCATCGGCTGATGTCGCATGCGTGCCTCTTAGATACGGGTTGCCAGTGCTCTTCGAGACGCTGAAGATCACATCTCGGAACACTACATGCGTCCCTGGAACCAGTCCCAGAGGATGCGAAAACGTCGTCAGCTTCACATACACCACGACAGTCTTCGTGCTATCATTTTCGTCCTGCAATGTAATGTGGTTTTCCAGCTGGCCCACTGCCGGTTGCATTGTGTCTTCCTCTCCTTGGCTCTGGCCCCCAATAACAAACATAATCGATTTCTTCACTTCGCGATGCAGAACGATTCCGTGAATAGCTATAATCGCATTTGGGACACAGCGAGGATCAACCAACAAAGCCTCGGATGATTCAGGAGTTGACGCGACGGCAATATATTTGAACAGATCACCCACTGAGAATGCCGGCAGTGTCTGCATATGTCTCCAAACACTGTCTGATTCAGGCTCTAATCGAACAGTCGTCATATGTGGGACAATGTCCTGTATTCCACTCTCAGCTGTGCTGTCGTAAGCAGAATCTCCATCCATCACCTCTCCAACAACAGCCACAGGATGGATGTGGTCAATTGGTTCTAGCTCGCAAACAACCACATCTAGCTGTCCTGATCTAGTCGATTCCATTGACGCATCGCATATGCGCACTCGTGCCGCATCACTAATACAAATGATGTAGGCGCTGCCTGAAGTAAAACACACTGGTGTTCGCTCAAGATTGCATAATAAATGCAGAGGCTGTAGGTCTCGCTCCTTCACACGACCAAGATCCAATACTACATTGTTGTCATCGTATTCCCTGTTGTTATCCTCGTGCAATTGTGTATGTACCACATCTGCAGCGAGTCTTAACAACACACCCTTTACAACAACCACTGCCTCCCAGGTAACAGTTGGACTGTCTGCGCCTGAACCGCTTGGGCTGCTCGGTATAACCGGCTGTGGTATCACTGGCCCTTGGGTGTGAACGCAGAATAAAAAGCACTCACTGCCTGTGCTCTTTGTATCATTATTAGAATCCTGCGAGATCGACTGGACACCAAATGTGGTGTCAACATGTAAAACATGTGGATCAAGCAGCTGAGCATATGCCAAGCTAAATTGTCTTGTTTCTGCGGCTGAATTGTTACTATCAACTACTGCAGGTGCAAGTTCAACAGTCTCCACGGCAAAATGCCAGTTACGCCATGTACATACATGTCCAACAATACTTTGGCCAGGAAATATTGGCTGCAACATGTCGATATTGCAGCCGCCAAAATCAGCTCGAGGACGGACCCTGAACTCACCTGTGCTATCTCGAAGATACAAGCAGCCGCGCTTGCTGACGAATAGCTGCCCAATCAGCGGAAACCCTTCGAGATCTAGTTCTTTTGGAGGAACAATTGTAAGCTTTGTTTCTTCCGTTCCTTTTATAGCAGTGTCAGAGTGTAGCTGTGCAGATGGCTTTTCCTGCCAATTCTTAAACCATCGTACAACATTTCGCAGCGCAATTACTCGATTTGTCTGGCCTGGAGCGAGCCAGTCAATTTCGCATGTACGGTGATGGTTGGAAACAACCCAACAACCATTAGACCGATCTGCTGGTTCCTCCAGCTTACTGCCAATCAGCTTTAAGGCCATTTGCATGTTCCGCTTAGCGATATCTCGAGCATGAATATTCTCCAGATTACCAGCAACCTGAGGCCCAGAAGGAAACTTCACGCACAGCTTCCAAAATGACTCCAGTATCTCGATCATCTGTACCAACCCGTCCGCCCGCTCGACAACCATAGAGGATAGATCGCTAACTATCAACAAAGGAAACTCTGCTGGCTGGCGATTCTCTGGGAATTTAACCATTCGGATAGCAGAATAGGCGCAAGCACCAAAAATAAGAACACGCCTCTCCTTCATCTGGTCGTCATGCAAGTCAGGCCATGCACGTTTAATCCAGCTCCACTGATAAATACCAGAGTCAACAAGCATAAAGACATGCATATTGTCAAGTACCACGCGAGTTCCTGGCCGAAGCACAAATAGAGGCGAGATTTTCGGCCAGAAAGTAATCATAAGTAAATGAGTATTGTCAATAATGTATATCCCAAGCACCGCATCAACAATTCGTGTGATCTCTCCTTCATAACTCTCGAGCCTGTCTTTGCAAATTACAAGGTGGCGATCTGCTGTAGTCGCCACTCGAGGAGCAGCATGTTGTCCATTTTTAACATTGCTGCAAGTATTTGGAAGTGCGCCTTCCTGCAGTTCTGATGCTGCTGTTTTATGATAGGCAATTTGAGATAGCAGCGAGTCCTGAGAACTCTGTGTAAAGGGCGTCTGCGATGCCGGTGGCACGTATATAAGACTCTCATCAAGCCCATCAAACTCGTCAATTCTGAATGCCCTGGAGGCGGACGTTGTCACCAATGCTATTATTTTCCCATCGGAGCCTTCGTGAACCATTGTTGTTTGCAAACATGTCACAAACAGCGATTCATCCACAGACAGCGAGACATGCAATCCCAAGAAATGTTGACCGTGCATGTACACTGGCACAAGCGTAGGCTCACAACCGCTGGGGGCCGCAACTTCCATCCCCACGCTAATCACATACGCAGGTTCGCTTTCGCTAGAGAATATAGCGCTTACTGCACGTACACGACCCATGACTGAGTATAGCGAAAGGCCTTCCTTCCGGTTCTGGGTAGATGCATGCAGTTCTGAGCTAGTATTATCAGATAACAGGGGATCGGGAGCTTGTAGAGACAGGAGTTGTGCGGCCTTGACGCAGCTCAATGGCGGCAACTCCTTAATCGCATCGAATAGCTCATGCTCTTCGCTGAGCTCCGGATGCACCTGGTGTTTCGTCCACCAAGAAAGTGGACGCCCAATGCGAGATAAATGAAAGTCTTCTGATAGAAGTACTGGTGCAGATAGTATCTCAATATATGCCCACGCCGCGGCTTCCATCCCGCGCAGGGCAGTCGGCTGTGCAATATAGCGCCAGTGTGTCAGTAACACCCTTACTGTCGGCGCAAACCACGACATCCGCGGCATAGACGCCTGGCAACGGATTTCTCTGCATTGTAGTGATTGGTTGCTGGTATCCCGTGTGGAGCCGTCTGCGAATACAAGGGATCCTGCAGGCAGCCGAAAAGGGGCACGAGTGTATTTTTCAGACTGCGCAACAACCCGTAATGTGCCAAGAAGTGCGCAGCCACCACTCGAATCAAAATCCAAACTGCTGACAACCGCCCTCTGTGCAGTTGTATTCGAGGCATCCTCGATTGCTTGATACAGAGCGTCTACGCTAATGATCCGCAGTGCTGCAGATGGAGCCATTGCCATGTCGGTGCTTTCTACGCCCAATGGCGTCCATAAAATAATCACAATAAAGTGAATAACGTTAGCATGCAAATATTAGTACTTTTTATGTTCTGAATTATCGTTTGTTTCGCGATAGAGCTACCCTCTTAAATTCCAAACAGACTTTACTGCACGCATATGGGGTTTTTTCTTATTGTATGCGATTCTGATCCCCAGTCACACAATACTTCGGCCATTTCGATACCAGATATTGTGTCTAACAAAGAAAAGCCCTAAGCTTTTTGCGAAAAATAGCTATGGTATTTTTTTTAATTTTGCCGATGAAGGCTTGGGCTACCTTAAATGGCGAAATTAACAGCTGATTGGTGAGAAAAATAGATACGCGCCGGCAAGTGGTCGGATTCGTCACATGTAGCGGCAACACCGAGAAGTACTTTTCTTCAACCAGAAATTATTCGCAAACAATAGAAGGCTCAGTTGGCAGTTTAGTTTCTTTTGAGATTGTCTGAAGGTTAATGCCAAGAGCGCTTAGCCATTTGTCTACAACATTTCAGTCAGGAAAAAAGGCATGGCGCTGCCAGTGATTGACATACAAGCTCAAGCGTATCGTGACAGTGCTTATTGGTTCAACTGTGCTAAGCCAGCAATCATTATGCGCATCCACAGACACTTGCTGGCAAAGCAACAAGCGTTACTGGCCATACAACTTGGATATAAATTCCAGAGAACTTGTACGTAATCGTGCATGAGTGAATCCGATTTATTCGCTCCTGAAAATCCTCAGAAACTACTACTGGCACGAGGGATCGGCAATCAAGAATGGGCGGCTGAAATGGTTTTGTTGAAAGAGGGGAAAATTGGCCGCGGACACAATCAAAGTACTCTTATCAGCGCAGCATTCAGAGCTAATGCGTGCTAAGATTTGCTCGAAAAAAAGAAGATCTTGCCTGCAGTTGCGGGGAGGCTGAATGGGCGATAATCGCAATTTTTCCAGCGATTCTCAGCCTTAAAGCCTACTTGGCCATTACCTCTCCATTCACCCCCTTTCTCTTTCGCAACATATATTCTGACCGCATGCCCATTTGCAGTTCAATTAACGCCTATTGTCTCGATCCAGGATAGAATACTTGAGAGCTACCCCCAGCCTACTTTAGTTTTTTCTGTTCCTCGCAGTCTGGAGGAGTAAAGACATATATTGCCATTTTATTGTCTTTAATATTTCCTTTGCTAACACCCACGTACTATATTCTCATACGCACATCTGTCCCCCACCACTAACAATGGCAGGCTGGTTTATGCGAACAGTGGCAGTCCTAACAGCATCTCTATCTGTGGTCTCTGCCCATCAACTCTGGCACGATGTGAACCGATATGATGCGCACGGAAATGAGTGCAAACTTCGCGAGATGCGGGATGTGGCCTGTAGTCGTCTGTGCGTGGCAGACCTTGAAAACTGTCCTACATCGTTGCAACCATCGTGTCCAGATGGACAGAGATTCTGCGCAGACGGCGAGTGTCACGACGAGTGCACTGATGCAATTCAGGCCCGGAATCCTTGCCACTGTTCACGCAGCGGCGGAAAGCTGCCATCAGAGGCAGAGGCGCTTATCCCGTGCACAGCCATTGCGAATGTCACAATACACGAGTTCCATCCATGGAACTCAAAGGTCGATATCCGTGAGGCCTGCGGTGCAGAAGCCAACATTACCGACCAGAGCTCGCGTGTCGGTGTGTGGGATTCGACTTGGTTGGGTGGTGATATTACTGCAGTTTGGGCCGAGTGCCCTGCTGCGCCTGCGCCCAACTACACATATGCCGAAGGATACTGGCTAGCTACGTTTGCTGTGAATGGCGCGTTGGCTGTATTAATAGCACTATGGTCTGCGTACAAGCGGTGGGCAGAACGAGGCATACGTGCAGCCGCTGCTGCTAACCCAGATAGTGTCAAGGGAACACTTGCCGCTAGTGCCAGTTCTGACAACGCAAGCGACAGAAGTAAGGGTGAAAAGATTGCGACGCGTGAGAAGGTTACAGCAAGCGAAGAGGGGAAATCTGATAATGAAAACTCTGGAACAAAAGACAAGTTGATCCAGGGCATGAGTCTGCGTGGGTACCGTGATCAGATCCTCGGAACGGCGTGTGTATGGTCAATTACGCTGGTGACTGTCCTGTGGATCTGTTTTCTGGGTGTGTGGACTGCCGATTACTATGGGTCACTGCCAGGCAGACGCAGTGGCGTGCTGTACAGCCTGTCATACGAGAGCGACTTTCTGGAGCTGGCAACGTTCCTGATTTTGTGGGGAATTGTGTTTATAATCTTGATTGCACTGTTTGTTCTCAAGCCGCATCTGCGCAACTACTTTCGTGTGCAGACAATGCCATCAGTGGGTAACTTTGTGTGTGTGGTACGGCCGCTACACGAGATCAAGATGATGGAGGATAGTACAAACTGGCTACAGCTCCGCATTAACTTACTCAGTGAGCGTCTAACAGTGGCTCTGAGTCGGGACAAAGAGCGTACCACATGTCCTGTCGAAAGAACAAGTGAGGGACGCATTTTCTTTACGTATCAGTGTACTCGCTATGTGTTTGACGAACATATCCAGCAGTATGCGCCATTCGAATTTGACCTGGGCACCAACCACCATAAGCTGATTGCTCAGGCTGATGGCTTGACAGCTGAACAGGCTGCGTATAGATTGGAGTTAGTTGGCCCTAACTTTATTGAGGTCAAAGTGCCCGGACTGTTCAAGGCTTTTGTGCGCGAGTTCGTGGCCTTCTTCTACATATACCAGTTTATCTTTCTGTGGGCGTTCTACTTTTATGCCTACTACCAAGTGGGCCTCGTCGACACGGGCGTCGCATTGCTGTCAGCCGCAATTAAGGTTGCGCTACGCATGCAGTCTGAGCGTCGTCTCAAGCGTATGGCTGAACAGGAGGAGGATATTATGGTCAGACGTGATGGCAAATGGCAGCAGCTGTCAACAAAAGAATTGGTATCTGGCGATGTTATCGAGTTAGCTGCCGGCGCACACATGTCTTGCGATTGCATTCTGCTCTCGGGAAATGCCATTGTAGATGAATCCTCGCTCACAGGCGAGCCGCTGCCGATCCGCAAGTTTCCAATCCGTATAGGCGACATTGACTACGACGCAGCAGGCGCGGGTAAGCTGTCAACTCTCTTCGCAGGCACAATTGTCTCGCAGGTGCAGCCAGTGACAAAGGCCACTGATAGTCTGGAGAATGCCCGTGTGATGGCGTTGGTGAAATTCACTGGTACTATGTCAGACAAGGGCCAGCTTGTGCGCAAAATCTTGTTTCCTAATCCAATCTCATTTGTCTTTGATGAGCAAATGAGGATTGTGGTGTTCATTCTTGTTCTGTACGCCATCTTTGTCGTGATCATGGCAGCCTATCTTTACAAGGGTAACTCGGTGGCCATTGCATTTTATTTTATATTCAGCGTCGCTCAGCTTCTTTCACCGCTGCTTCCGGCTGCCCTGGTCATCGGACAGTCAGTGGCTGCTGCGAGACTGCGTAAAAAGAAAATCTATTGCGTCGATCCGCAGCGCATTATGACTGCAGGAAAGGTCCAGATTTTTTGCTTCGACAAGACGGGCACACTAACAAAGGAGGGCCTCGAGTTTTACGGCATACGTGGTGTCGACAGCGGAAGATTTACGGAGTTTGGAAGCGAAGTGCTGTCGACAAATATTTTGCTTCAGCAGGCAACAGCCAGTTGTCATGCAGTGGCTAATCTCGACGGCAAGCTAATCGGAAATCCAGTGGATATCGAACAATTCCGTGCGTCAAAGGCATCCATAGACTCGCATCCCGAGTTTCTGGATGCAATCCTGCCTGCGTCAGAGTCAAACCTGGCTAAGATGCATATTGTCCGCCGGTTTGAGTTTGTACACGCACGCGCATCAATGTCGGTGGTTATGCTAGACGAGAACACTCACAAGATGCATGTATTTGTTAAAGGGTCGTTTGAGCGGATCAAAGCCATCGCTAACGAGAGATCAGTACCCGTTGACTACGATGAGGTATGTGCCAATATGGCGCGCGAGGGATGTTACGTGTTGGCACTGGCGCACAAGGTACTTGATACTAATGAGCCAACCAAGGTTGGTGCGCTATCTCAGGATGAGCTTGAGAGCGGCTGCGACATGCTGGGGCTGTTGGTCTTTAAGAATATGCTCAAGGAAGACACGGGTAAGGCTATTGCAGAACTCAAGGGTGGATCGACGCGGACAGTGATGATCACTGGCGACACTGCACTGACAGGCATATACATTGCGCGTCAATGTGGAATGGTGCCAAAAGGCAACCGTGTGTTGCTAGGCGAGTGCAGGACGTCGACGGATGAAATAAAATGGGTTGATGTCGACACCAAGAACCCTGTTGCAGATATTGGACCCTATCTAGCGGAGCTTGGGCCTGACGGGTTTCCGACGACTGAGCTTGCGGTTGGCGGGGCAGCCTTCGAGCAGCTGTGTGCAAGTGGTGCAATTGGCGCACTGCTTTTCAATATTCGCGTATTTGCGCGCATGAAACCCGCGCATAAAGTCAAATGCATCGAGCAGCACATGACGCGCGGCACAACGGCGTTTACAGGCGACGGCAGCAACGACAGTCCGGGAATCCGCGCGGCACACGTGGGCCTGGCGCTGTCAGATGGAGAGGCGTCGATAGTGGCGCCGTTCTCCTCGGCTAACAGATCAGTGATGTCCTGTGTCGAGCTTCTGTTGCAGAGCCGGGCTGGGCTAGCAACATCATTCGCAAATTTTGCAGCGCTGATCTGCTACGGACAGATCATGTCCGGCATGGTGAAGATGTCCAGCTTCTACTTTTCAATAAGCCTGACCCAGAATCTGTGGATGCTGATAGATGGTGCAATTGCCACGGGACTGATGCTGACGATCTCGCTATCTGGTCCGGCAAAGCGGCTTGCGGCTCATCGGCCCACCGCGCGAATTCTTGGTCCGCAGATGCTGGCGTCAGTGGGCGGCACAGTGTTGATGAATTGGCTGTTTTCGGCGCTGGCCTACGTGTGGCTATTCCAGCAGGAGTGGTTCCGGTGTAACGAGCATTCGTCGGCAGAGGCAGATGTGACAAAATGGTGGCTGTTGGGTGACAACTACGAATCCTCTATCATGTCGTTTGTGGCCACCTTCCAATTCATCAATAACGGATTTATTGTCAATTACGGATATCTGTTCCGTGCGCGATGGTACAGGAATTATGCGCTGCTTGTAGTGTGGAGTTTCCTGATTGCCTTTGTCTCATACATGCTGCTGGCAGATCCCAACCGCGTCGGCTGTGCGTTCAGACTCAATTGTGGTACTGCAAGCGTGCTAGAGTCGCTGGGATACGCGTCGCCAACGTGGAAGATCGAACCATATAATAGTCCGCTTGGTCACAATGTCATTCCGCGTCATAGTCGCTACATGCTTTGGGTATATTGCATTGCCAATATGGTGGCCACAAATATGTGGCAGGTGGTGGTGGTCAACGGACCTGTGCGTAGTTGGCTGCGGAAACTGCGGCCATTGAGAAGGCTCAAGACCAAGCTGTGATGTCA
>JANBQQ010000075.1:0-35883 GCA_027577275.1 Coemansia sp. RSA 988 | reverse complement strand
GGAAATAGTCAATGACAATTATCCATGTCCTTCGACATGGGTAGCTGTGGAAGTCAACAGCGCTGGCAGTGAAAATGAAGGAGTATTAGCTTCCGCGAGGCTAGCTTTAATTTGCTTTACTTGGCAGGCAATATTCTTTAACAACACCACGGGCCTCTCTCGTCTCAAGACACGACCAACAAAAAACAGTCTGTCTATTCGCAAGATAAATACAAAATGAATAACACGCAATAATAATGCTCACTACAAGCTCTTCTAAGTAAATGTAGATAAATGCTATAGCCTTTATGTGATTTCTATGATAATACTAACAGGACCTCTGCACCGAAAAATGCTCTTACAGTACTACGGCCAGGTCATACCAGGGATTCTGTTTGGACAGTGTCTGAGATTGCTGGTCCAAGTAACTCCCGGGTCAAGCGCTCTATATTCGAAAACGTGGATAAGCGACCACTGCTCTTAAGGTACATGCAGAATAATCCTCCTTCCCAATGGCGCGGACTGGACAAAGGCAAGGTGCTGATATTCTAATACTATGCACTTACAGTATTTTCAGAATACTGAAACTGTTCTGCGTCCTGGCAGAATACGATACTTTCGAAGCAAGTTTTTCTATACTGTACTGCTGAAATGCGAGCACTTGTGGATTAAATGGATGTGTTGTGGATTAATTTATTAATTAATAGGCAAACGATACTAAAAACGCAATATCTTTCTATTGTTTCATTCTTCCCTGTTGCCAGCATTAACGCAAACTACGCCGCAAACAACCCCACGGCCTATGTGCAATCAATGCCCTTGTCCACAACGCAAACTCATTACCGATTGGCACAAACCCAGCAATACCAACCCCCGTCATAAATAAATTTCTACTATACTCTAATATTTTTTAGTAGTAGAGTATTACATAGGAAACTCAATCATAGAAGTATCCATATTGACTTGCATTTCAATGTCAAACATTCTGATTTCCTGGTAGCGAATGCGGTGAATTGCTATCTGTGGCAGTTCGCGCTCAAGGACAACAAACGATGTCAGACACTCCCAGCGGTCAGACATCCACTCGCCATTCTCACATCTACAGACATCCCCCACTTTGGCCAAACAAAAAAAAAACAATAACTTCCCAATTAATATGTAGCAGCCTGACATTCATGTGAGTACGTACTGCGTTCCGCGCACAAATATACACGATATTAGTGACATGGCAGATAAATTAACTTACTTCATACGACCCAGATATGACACGGGTATAATAGAGCGCATGTCTTCAGGCGTCTTTGGAATAGAGCCTGGATAATCTAGTCCGCGAGCAAGCTCATCCTCGCTAACAGTAGTCCTGGCAGGATCTAACAAATGTTCCTTGGCCCAGATTACTGACTCGGGCCAAGTCTCATCATAAAGCACATAGGCGCCAGTCCAGCTCGAGACCTCTGGGCTCGCCAACTGGCCATCAATGCGCGAGCATGTCAAACAAAAGCGGCGCGGAAAACAAACGTCTGGAGACTCTGTGCAATTTCCGCCAACAATGTCCAGAGCTCCCAGGGTGTTCAAATCGCGCAGAGTCGGGATAATGGCCCGGGCAATATAATCGCGTAGCTGGCTCCGATCACCCTGGAAGTCGATGATGGCGCAGGGCTTAAGACGCAGCAGCATAAAGGCAAGCTCGCCATAGTGCAGCTGCTCACTCAGACTCAGTTGACCCTGCTGAGTCAGCAGCGCCGTCTGCTCGGGTGAGCGCGACGCCAGCCACCGTCGCTCCCGATGATACAGCTGGCGTAGAATGCGAGTGGTTCGCCGAATGGCCTCGTCCCTGCCAATAGTAGTACCAGAAGTCTGATGTGGCTGCGCCTGCGCCGTTGCCATTTTTTTATAATATATATTCTAGAAGGAATTTCGTAAAAACTTTAAGGCGAAGGGAAAGAAGAGAGCATGTGGCCCAGACAGACAAGCATAAAGGGGGGGATGGACATCACCCATATAGCAGCGATGAACAGCACCAGACATTGGACAACCTACCTTCGCCCCCACCATTTGCCATGGTTCTTTGGATACTTTCAGCTTCCACCGACTGTGGCAGGCTCTTCTGCTTGGCGGACAAAGGAAGCTCAAGGACGAACGGCAGACCCATCAAAAGACAGACTGTAAAACCAACAAATATCACGTGCAACGTAAGCAAACAGTCAAAGAGGGGTGGTGAGTGTATCTCAGTGTGCTTCTCTTTCTTGAAAGCATCTTTTCTCAACAAGACGTTTCAAAAAGAGCAGGTGAGAATCGGAGGTAGAAATTTGCATAGTCAGAGACATCTTCACAAAGTACAACATACATGAATGCAAGCGGGACAGAGGCTGGGGTGCAGCAGCCGACGCAGGAGCAGCTGGATGGGTGGTGTGAGCAAGCGCTGAGCGCACCAGACAGTGAGACACGCACGGAGGCTGAGCGGCGGCTGCGGTACTTTTTCCCGACGTTCTCAGAGAGTCTGACGGAGGCGGAGGGGTCGTATGGGCTGAGCTCGGGACACGAGCGGGTGATGGCAGTGTTTCCACAGATCAAAGGCGCGGCGGATGCAGCACAGCTGATGACGTGGTTCTTGCACCAAACAACAAAGGTTTTCTCGCTGACGTACATCGTAAGGCGGCTACGAACGCTCGTGCTGAACCACCTGGGTGTGCTGACAGACGAGCAAAAGTCTGAGCTGCGTAAGTTGATTGGGGGTGGCAGTAGATGGCCCTGGGCGGTGGTAGAAGGCCCTTGGTGGTAGGAGGCTCTCGGTGGTAGGAGGCCCACAGTGGCAGTAGGAGGCCCTGTGCGGCGGAGGAGGGTTGTGCAGGGCAAACCCAAATGGCGGGAATTGAGGCGCAGAGCTAATAACAGTATTCATTTATATGAGAGGCCATGTAGGAACGGGGTTGTTTGCGGCGATCCAAGAGAAGGCGGCGGACATGCCAGCGTTTGTTGTGGATGACATGGCGCGGACGCTAGCGCTGGTGGTGATGTTTACGTGGTTCGACCAGCCGGATGCACGTGAGGTGGTTGAGGCGGTGGTGAACAGCACGACTGCGGGGCAGCATGCGGCGCTGGGGCTGCAAGTTCTGCGGGCCTTTGTGGAGCAGTTTAACCGCGAGCTGCCGGCACGCTACATTGCGCGGCAGAGGCGCGTGGTGGTGGCATTCCGCGACCGCCAGCTGCGCGGCGTGTTCGAAGCCGGGCTGGCAGCGATGCGCCGCGGGCTGGCGGCAGGCGAAGCGGGAAGGGAGGAGCTGTCGCGGGCGCTGCAACTACAGAGCGAGTGCTTGGGATTTGACTTCATTGGACTGGCGCCGGACGAGGCGTCAGACGATGCAGTGGCGATCCAGGTGCCGTCGGCGTGGAAGGACACTCTCCAGACCGAGGACTTCCTGGACGCGTACTTCGACGGATACACGCGCAGTGGGCCACCGGTGAGCAGTCAGTTCGTCGAGGTGTTGGTGCTGCTGGCGTCGGTGCGGCGGTCGTTCTACACGGAGACGGCGCGCACGACGTTTGTGCGGCGCATGGCGCGTGGGATTGCAGAGATTCTGCGTGGTGCTGTGGGACTGGACGACGTTGAGAACTACCACCACGTGTGTCGGCTGCTATCGCGGTTCCGCAGCATCCACACGCTAGTTGAAATCGAGGAGGCGCCGGAGTACCGCGAGTTGTTGGCGGCGGCCGCGCAGTTTACGGCGACGGGGCTGGGGTTATGGGAATGGTCGCCCAACAGCACAGCGCCGTTGCTGGCGTTCTGGGCAAAGGTCGCAGCCACACACGACACGCGCGATGACGCAAACACACAGGTTGCCGGAGACGTTATCTCGCAGACGCTACCGCGAGTGATCGGCGACTATTTGCGCGCGATGGTCATGGCGACGGCGCGCGCACAGGCCGGCGATCTAGCTGATAGCCCATTGACTGACACCGATTTATTGCTGGAGACCATGGCGAGTGTCGCATCCATTGCCCGAGCAGCGTACGAGCACTGTGCGCCAGTGATCTTGCAGCTGCTGCGCGACATGGCCAGCGAGTACGAGGCACAGACGGGCGCTGTGGGTGCACTTGAAGAGCGACTAGCCTGGCCAGTCTACGCCGTGGCGCTGTGCGTCGGCGCACGCCAGCCGTACCGATCGCAGCCAGAGGACGATCGCAGCGATGCCGAGATGTTTGCGACGGCGCTGGAGCTTGACCGCCTGGTGCAGCAGCGCGCACAGACACCGCCCAGCGAGGCACTAGAGATGGCGTTTCTGCAGCTGCTGGCCAGTTTCCGAGCCAGTTACGTTGGCGAGCAAGGAAGTCGGGCGTCTGGAGTCTTCACGCGTCTGGCTGAGCTGGTGGGACTGGCAGACGGCGCGGCAGTACTTGATCTGATTGTACAGCGGCTGCTGCTTAATCTACGGCGCTGGCCGGCGCCGTCGCCCGTGGTGCGGCGTTCGCTGCATATGTTCCACGACCTGACTGCTGGATACGTTGCTGTGCGCCAGGCCGCGGCGCTAGACTCGTCGTCACTACTACTGGCTAACCACGCCAGCGAGCACTTTCACTTTTTGCGAGACGTAGATGAGTACAAACTGCGTGCGCTGTACTACGCGGGACTGGCGCGTCTGCTGTTTGCTGATCCCGCGCGCGTTCCAGCGCGCTTTGCAGAGTTTGTGGGCCCATGGTCGCAGCTGACAGATGCACTGCTGCCGGCGCCCGATGAGCAGTTGATGCAGGACGCTGTGCGCCCGCGGCTGCTGAGACTGCTACGCGACATGCGCGGGTTCCTGTCGGCCATTGCATCGCGCCAGAACTACTTGCGCGTCTTCGGCTGGCTGTGTCCAGCGCGCATGCCGCTTGTCCAGCGCTGCGTGCGCATGTCCGCCGACAGACATGTGCAGATCGCCGCGCTGAAGCTGCTAGCTGAACTTGTTTATAACCGCACACAGCGCTTGAACTTTGATGTCTCGTCGCCCAATGGTATCCTGCTGTTCCGCGACGCCAGCGAGGCCATCTGCGCCTATGGCACTGCTGTGCTGAACTCGGAGGCCACTGTACGCGACGTCTACAAGGACCGCTATAAGGGCGTTGCCGTGTGCTTCACTATTCTGACACGCCTGCTTGCCGGCAAGTACGTTGCTATCGGCGTCATGCCGCTGTACGGCGACCCTGCGCTGGAGCGAGCCTACGCCATGGTGCTTGATCTACTAGTACGCTTTCCTGCAGCTGACGTCATCGCCTACCCTAAACTGGGTCGCGCGACCATGACCATGCTTGAGGCCCTGCTTGGGCGCCCCAACGTCGACCTGGTGAATTTGTCGGAGTCTGTCTACGCCCACATCATGCGTCTGTGTGTCGAGGCCTTTGATCACGCCGAGACCGCTGTGTCGTCTGCCGCCTGCACTGTGGTCGACAGCCTGCTGTCTGCTGCCATCGAGGATCCCGATCGCCCGGCCGCCCTGCCTGGCATAGTGCGCGCGCGTCCCGATGTCTTGCGCTATTTGCTCACCACCATCCTCAACATTGTGCTGTTTGAAGATCGCCCCAATGACTGGTCCTTCTCGCGCCCGCTGTTCTGTCTGATCACACTTGAGCACGATTTTGCGCTGCAGTACTCGGCGCAGATCGTCCAGTACCAGCCGCCGGAGCGCCGTGACGCCCTGGTTGCTGCGCTCAAGGATCTCTTTTCCGCCACGCCCTTCGAGCTGACGACTCTCAACCGCGACACATTCACGCAGGCGTTATCTCAGTATCGCCGCTGCGCCACCGCCAACAACCTGATCCTGATGGTCCCTACCACTCAGACGCTCGGAGCCCCCGTGGATATCCTGAAACAGGATGACCCCTCTGTTACCACTGCGCAGGACGAGGGAGAGGCCGCCATGGCAGAGTAGTGTTTGATTAGGATGTAGTGCTAGAATGTCTATCTTTTGAGTTGTCCTATTAGCAACCTTGTAATGGGGATAACACGAATGCTTTGCTAGATATGTTTTGCTGTAGAGGAGGTGAAGGCTTTGGATGTGGGCTCTGAGGCCAAATATCCTTCCCCTCCCCCTCCCCGCCCAACTTTAGCGGTGGATGAAATTATCTTTGCTTATCCCCTTCCCCTTCTCTTTATTTCTTGAAAGGCAGTTTATACTTTTATTCCCACTCTTTTTTATTCTTTGACCTTTTTCCATTCTAGAATCGCAATGAGCAAAAGCGACGAGACCTCTGCTGTTGAGGAGGAGCTGGACGCAGAGCCGAGGAGTATCATTCTCAGCATGATAGGACAGCTCCGTAAAGATATGGACCTCTCACGCATTACTTTTCCGACTTTTGTACTGGAACCTCGAAGTTTCACCGAACGTGTCACTGACTTTATGTCGCACCCAGACTTTTTGATAAGGTAAAAACGAACGGCTCACTTCAATTATGTCGTTTTTCTTTTCTACCATGATTACCTGTTATGTATCCATATTGCTTCTAGACAGAATACCCTTGTTAGTATCATGTGCTTCTGTAGTCGATCACGCGCAGCTTCATACTCTGCTTTTTTTAAGCTATTACCCTTTCAGCACACGACTTTTTTTCTTACAAATACTGAGTTGGTCTCTCCTTTGTAATTTATCGCTGCTTTTGTTTTCCTCTTTTTAGTTCAAGCAAGTGCGAAGATCCTGTTGAGCGATTTATTGGTGTTGTAAAATACTATATGTCTGGCTGGCACATCCATCCCAAGGGGGTCAAGAAACCATATAATCCTGTGTTGGGTGAATTCTTCCGCTCTAAATACGCGTTTGAAGATGGATCGAGTGCCTTTTTTGTCGCAGAACAAGTCTCGCATCATCCTCCTATCACTGCCATGTTTTATAACAGTCCCGAGCACCACATAGCTATCGAAGGTGACTTGCGACCAAAGAGTCGCTTTTTTGGAAACAGCGTCGGAATGTTGCTCGAAGGATACGGTATGATACATTTTCTCAATCGTTCGGAGCAGTATCTGGTTACATATCCAAACATGTACGCTCGCGGGATATTGTTTGGAAAAATGGTGTTGGAACTTGGCGAGATGTCAACAGTCACTTGCAAGGAAACTGATTTGATGTTCGAAGTGGAGTTTAAGACCAAGGGCATCCTGTGGGGCACCTACAATCAGATATCCGGTAAAATACGTCGCATTTCCACTGGCGAGACACTCTTCGATATTGAAGGTAATTGGCAGACTATCATGTATATCACAGACAAGCGGAATCCGCATTCATCATCTAAAGTTCTATTTGACGCATCTACAGAACGAGTAGTGCCCCAAATTGTTGCTTGTACTGGAGAACAGGAAGTTAATGAATCGCGCAATCTTTGGAAAGATGTCACCAAAGCTATTCGTGACGAAGATCTTAATGCTGCAACCACTTATAAAAGTGCTATTGAAGAACAACAGCGTTTGAATAAGAAAGATCGTGAACATCGGAAGGATCATTTCGTTCCACGGTTTTTTCAACTTGAGATTGACGGCCATTATCATCCAAAGCTGTTACTTAATGAGATTCCTGAGGACCCTGCAGAAGCTAAAGAAAAAATATCTAAATGGATATTTACTCGTCCAGATGGTGAAATACAAGATTTTAATAGATTGGAAGATGATCCTGTTGTGTTGGCTACTCCTACCAAACATCGTCGAAAGTCTTAGGTCTTACACTATTACTTTGAACTCGCATATTTTTTTTCTCATCAATAGTTCTTTTTTTCACTGCCTTTTCACTTTTTTTGATAATATAAATCTGCATTCATTTTTTTGACTTTTTACTCAGCCACGTGGGTGTTTGACATTATCTCGAATTGCCTTGTTCTAGATTTAGTCCAAATTAAAGTAGCATTTATTTACTCATTTTTTCGCGTCTGAACGTCGATACCAATTTGACCTTCGTTTGTTGTTATTCCAAAAAAGAGTATGCAAACTTTTCGGGTATATGTGCTACAGGATTACCTTCCAACTGTTAGATTAGGATGCAGCTGGAATTCTGGGATTGCTTGCTGGATACCCGCATGACTGTTACTGAAAAAAGCATAGTATGGCAGCGTGATCGCTCTACCTGCGCCACCCGAAGTCAATAGTGATCCGAGGGTCACTCGTGTAGAGGCTGGTGAATAAGCTATTCTGCACGATTTTCTTGACCGAGACTTCTTCGCACACTGCTGCTACTAGAAATGAATATACATTCTGGTGCATATAAATATTGAAGAGCACAGACATATTCGCTGTGGTATAGCAACTGCGGGATTCGCACAGCCGCAGCTCAAGGACAATGAATGGAAGGCTTTATTTGGCCAGGTTTCACATTCCTCTGCTCCCCCGAAAATATCCACTGCAGGCATAATCCAAAAACACCAATGCAGGCATTGTTCTAGGCCATCACTATGGCGTCCTTCTCCCGTCAGCGGCATCCTCTGTGCGCACAAATACTTTGACATTACCGCACGTACTCCTTTTCCATACGCCTCTTGCTTGGCATACCTGCTGTGCCAAAAGATGCGGTGGCTCGAAGGAGGGAGAGTGTGCCATATGACTCGAAATATTTTACCTCGGCGCGGGGATGTACTTGACCACCCGTTGTTTTCATGCTTGCTGATACTACCAGTCAATTCTTTCTCCTTTGCTTCTTAGTACTCTTCTTCTCTGTTTTCTTTCTTGTAATATTTTTCTTTGGGTTCTGTTGTTTTTTATTTTTTGATCAATTATATAAAACAAGAGCGAGCTAATAACTTCTCTGTATACTTGTAAAACAAAACATTGTTCGAGCATCATACTGCTTCGGGTTTATACCAAGTACTGCTGTAATATACATGTCCGAGTTATTTTCAAAGGCCACGCTAATAATTAGCATGGTTGCTGTGGCAGCACAGTCAACACTAAGCTATTACATCAAGGGTCCGCGGTGTCCCAAGTGGCCGCTCTGGTTTCAAGTCCACCGTGATGCTATACATCGAGCCATCCGCACAAAACCTAAGAGTCAACCTACTGATGAGACTATCGATCAGATCGACTTTGAGCAGGTAGCTGCTCTAAATCTGAAGTGGGACTTGCCAGAGTCTGATATTTCCGCCGAAATTGGCACATACCGAAAGTCTGCGATCGAGGTTTCGGATGTCCAGATCGACCCTGCATCAGCTTTTGCGGGTTGTGGACTGGCTGGAACAAAGCTTGCCGCCTTGACCGCCGCTGATTGCACTGAAGAAGGAAGCCTGCGCAAGATTTCCTTCGAACTTACAGTACCGGCTTCGTTCAACCTGCCAACAACTGCGGACACTGACGCGTTTTCCAACAAGCCATTGTTTCCTGGAGAACGGATTATTCTGTATCTACACGGTGGAGCATATAAGCTTGGCTCAGCAGCTTCACATCGTGGATTAACAGGACGAATAGCCAACCACGCTACCCTGCGCTGTTTAACCATTAACTACCGCCTGGCGCCATTGCATCCGTTCCCAGCACAGCTGCACGACGCCTATATTGCCTTCATGTATCTTGTTTCCCATGGGTTTGCACCCAAGGATATTGTAATTGCTGGTGACAGCGCAGGTGGAAACTTGTCATTGGCCTTGGTGGTGCTTCTACGAAAGGCGTGTATTAGCGTCCGTGGCCTTCTCTTATTATCTCCGTGGTCGGATTTGACAACCGAGAGACCAAGTCTTCAGCGCAATGCCAAGTTTGACTTTCTATGCGCGCCCCCGCTTGCATCACCTCTAAATCCTGCCCGCACATTCTACGCGCCTGGTCGGAAGCTCTCGGTTGAGATGCTCGATGAAATGGCGTATCCTCTTGTTTCGCCTGTGTACGCTGATTTCGTTGATTTTCCGCCGACGTTGGTCCAGGCAGGCGAAAAGGAAATTATTGTGGACGAAATCTCGCAACTGTTTGAGAACATTGCTGCTGCTAATCCACATGCTAGCCAGGGACGTTATGTGTATGAATGCTATGCTGATATGATACACGTATTTCAACAATTCTTAAACTTGCCCGACGCACAGCAGGCCATTGCAAGGGCGGGTGCTTTCATCAAGGCTCTGTGAGCTACAGTTGAATTCAACAAAGTACGCATAGCTCTGCGCGCTATTTGCTAACCCACAATGTCGTCTTATATCTAGACAGTCAGCACATACATTCACTATACTATAACACTTTCATATTCCATATATGTGATATTTTCATACAAAAGAACACTACACTTAAGCTTGCATCTCTCTGCTTATGCAATGGGCTTGATTTTAAAGTGGAATGAGATGAGTGAGAGAATAAGGCATTTGAAATCTTGAACTAAGTAATACAGCACGCGCAAACCTTCCGGATCATCTGTGTTCAGCGCGTCAGCCAACGATGCTATCTTGGCAGTTTCAAAGCTAATGCTCTTGCCGTCCATACGGATTTCCAACTGTAGACGTCCGTTCTCGTTCCGCTGGGGCCACCGTTTATCATCTTCCTTCATTATCTCGCTGTCCTCTATTATCTTTTTCATTACACTTATCAGCGTTGAGCTCATCTGAAGATTCTTGTGGATGATACTGTCACGACGGTAGTTGGAGTTGTTCGCATATTTGAGATGTCCCTCACGATCGATCTCAAATCTAAAGAACTCGTGTCCAAATCGTCCCTTATGTCCCGTATAAAAGTATATGTAAAAGTCATCGGCTTCTGGCATCCTATAATCAAAGTTTTTTTTTTTTGTACTAACTGCGTGCAATGGAGAAGTACTGGCTTGCACATGGTCTGCTCTGCCCAACAAGACCATCGGCAACTGGTTCTCCAGGAGATACTTACCATAATATTGTGGGCAATCTGCACGTGTATTGAATATGCCTGTATGTCCTCTAGTAAATGTGTGGGGTGTCCTAGTATAAATGATTTGCTATAACCTGTTTCTATTGTTCTTAAGAAAGTCATATTTGCGTCGGTAGAAGCAATTTTTTGCCAGCGAGTGGACTCATGCTTTTTCGTTGTGAAGGACAAAGTTTATGTGTAGTTAACCTGCGTGGTTTGCGTTATCAGAAAAGAATAGACCAAGAAACAAAGCACCAAGATAGTAGCAGTAGTAGTTTTGAGAGACATTGAGTGGATGACTTATAGCAATTACATAGCAATAATACACAACACATGCGACTTACCTTGATGTTGCCCGTAATCTCGTAAAGAAGGGTGTGGTTGGATGTGGAATCGTTAAAGACCATAAATGCTTGCCTGGTTACTCTGTATGCTAGCATATCCACATCCATCAACGTACGCATGCGTATAAACATGCTTTCTTCGTGTGGAATGTTGTTTTAATACTCACTATTGGAATGGGGTTTATCTTATAGAATGTCAACATCTGGCAATACGTACATGGTTTATATACCTGTAAATGCGACTTGTTCTTGTATTTATAGTACTTTTTTTTACAAATCAGAAAAATACTATACCACCTATCTACATTTACTTGGAGATGGGCATGTAGTGAGTATACTTATTGCCTAATATTCAGTTTGTGTTTGTCGGATGTCTTGTCCTGTGGATAAAAAGGCTGCCTTTTGCTGGCTGTTTCTTGAGATGAGAGAGGCGTATGGACTTGTTAAAGATTATTTCCTGCCAAGTAAAACAAATACAAGCCTACCCCGCAGATGTTGATGATCCTTGGCTTTCACTGCCAGTGCTGTTGACTGCCACTGCTACCCATGTCGCAAGGCAGAGGTAATTGTTATTGACTGCTTCCTGCTCTGTCGCTAATGACCATTTCGACCATGCGCAAACAACGCCCCCCCCCCACGTGCAACACAAATGCACTGCCCGTTTAGCGCAAACATGCCAGAATAATTTTCCTAAACGCTAATACTTTAGTAAAAAAAATGAGATCTAGCAGTATCCAGCAAGCCTGTTTATTTGTGGAATACACAAAGAAATTGATTCTAGCACTAGATAAACAAGACAGAGTAGGTTGTTCTGAAGTCTTAGGAATACAGTTACCGTTTCTTCTTTGCGAGAAGTGCACGTTTGCCCTCACCCTTCTTCGGAGTACTCTTCCCGCGGGCCTTACGACGCTCGAGAACATTGAGGCGATCAATCTCATCAGGATCATAAAGTTTCTCACCCATCAGCCGACTGAGTCGTGGTGTCTTCATTAGGTTCATTTCTCGCTGTGACAGATAGTAACGAAGCATATGCTCTCCACGGAAGCTTTGTCGAAGCACATAGTTTCCAGTGCGTGCGCCAGTCGGATTGAACGAATTGCCGAAAATCTTTGCTGACAATTCTGCAACCTTCAGTTTGCGCGCCGCCTGCGATGCTGCCGCTGCCATTGTTTATTGTTCTTGTGGGCTAATCGTCTCTACTGTATCGCTAGTGGGAGATAGTGTAAAAGAGCAAGCTTAAATGCGAACTGATTAGTTGCAGAAGAGAGTCAAGATCAAGTCTCCAAACTGTTGCCCCCCCCATCATATTGCATGGCTTGTGATCAGAGCCGATTAATAGGGTTTGTGTGGTGATCAAAGTGGAGCTTACCAATGTTCTCAAACAACAACTTCACTCTCCTTTTGCCAAACTGGTAATTAATTTTGGACTTGGCACACGAATAGGACGCATTGACACCAATCTTTAACGAGACGGCCGCATTTATACACAGGCCGGAGACTTTGACAGAATGGCGACACAGGCTGGAAATCTGCTGAAGCTAGATACGCGGGCGTCGAAGCGCTCCAATATGTTACTAGAGCAAAGCACAGCAAAGCCACGGCGAGATAAAGTGGGGCTGGGCTCGTTTGCGTTTCTGTTTGCTGAAATAATTCGATATTCGCAAAACCGAGTGCTGGGCATCCAAGACCTCGAAGCTAAGATGAACGAGATCGGGAAGCGCGTCGGCGTGCGGGTGTTTGAGTTGCTGATGTGGCGAGAGAAGAGCGTGCATCGGGAAACACGTGTGCTGCAAACACTCGTCTTTATCAATACTGTTGTCTGGCGTGCATTGTTCGAGAAGCAAGCAGATTCGCTTGGTCGGAGCACTGAGAACGACGACGAGTACATGATTACGGACAACGAACCTGTAGTTCTGAAATACATCTCGGTACCAAAAGAGATGTCCTCGTTCTCACCAGGTGCTTTTCTAGCTGGAATAGTGGAGGCAATTGCCGAAGGCTGTCAGTGTCCTGCGCGAGTTACATCGCATCTGGTTCCAGCAGAGGGAATGCCTTTAAAGACTGTCATTCTGCTCAAGTTTGACAAGGAAGTGATGGAGCGCGAGAAACGGCTAGAGTCTGGCAAATAAAAGTAACCATGGGTTGTTGAACTTGTTGAAAAAAAAAAAAAACAGAATGGATCATCTCCACCTTATCCAGGATTGCTCCTGTTTCCAAAAACCCTTGTGGAGCAGAGTATAGACTCCCGCTTCTCAATCGCAATCAGAAACCCATCAACAGGGCTTCTCCGCTTTAAGTGGTGTTTATCTCTTAGGCGCTCAATTTGCCATTTGAATTTACGCACTTGTACGCCGTTAGGCTGGTGAGGAATGAGCTGACAACGCACATCGATGGGCTCAGATAGTGATGACACGCACACAGTAGCATCGCAACAGTACTGCCGAACCGAGAAGCTTATCAACCAATTGCCACGTAACACATGGCAGGAGCGGTCTTACGCATTCTGGGTTGCGCGGCAACTGGAGGCAAACGAGCCATGGTGGAGGCCGCTTAGTGCGATGATTCTGGGTACAACTTCCGCAACAATGTCCATGGTCCTACACCTAGGGTTTCGCCGAGTGCTAATCGAGGACTTGCACAAGCTCACTGATATACTCGAGTCTAAGCGTAACCGGGCAGTGGTTACCGTTGCCAACCACGAGTCAACGATGGACGATCCCATTATCTGGGGCGCGATGCCTGCGCGTATGAGATGGCAGCCTGACTTTATGCGGTGGACGCTGGGTGCAAAGGAGCTGCTATTCAAGAACCCGGCATTCAACGCCTTCTTTGCACTTGGTCAGACAATACCAACCGTCCGTGGCGACGGCATATACCAGCTTGCCGTTGAAATTGGTCTGCACAAGCTGAACCAGAACAAATGGGTACATGTATTTCCTGAGAGTAAGGTCAACCAGGATGCACAGCTGCTGCGCTTCAAATGGGGTGTAAGTCGTATGGTCATGGAGGCCGAGCGCACACCTATCGTGATTCCAATGTTTTTTAGTGGCATGAGAGAGGTGATGCCATTGCGCCGGAGACTGCCGCTACCCCGTCTAAACCCATTTGAGCGCACCTTCTATATAAGAGCTGGCGATCCTATTGATTTTACTGAGCAGGTAGACCAGTGGCGGACTACCAGAGGCAAGATGACATCATTGGATGATGCTAAGCGCCTAGATGAGCAGGTACGGATTCATATTGCATGTCGGCTGTGGGACGCTGTGAACAATCTAAAGACAGAATCTGAGCAAAAATTTGGATCTGGCTACTCTTCCCCTTCTTTTTCGTCCTAACAGTTGCTTTGTTATTTTCTTTTAGATACCCGGATGAAGGTATTCTAT
This sequence comes from Coemansia sp. RSA 988, assembly GCA_027577275.1. Classification (NCBI taxonomy): domain Eukaryota; kingdom Fungi; phylum Kickxellomycota; class Kickxellomycetes; order Kickxellales; family Kickxellaceae; genus Coemansia; species Coemansia sp. RSA 988. The sequence continues at coordinate 21,373 of JANBQQ010000075.1, read as the reverse complement.
TTTGATATTACATCGCACGATCCTGCTGTTAGTAAGAGAGAAAGGATTAAACGAAAGCACAATTGGAGAACCTGCGCAGTCTTGGCGTCAGAGATGCCAGGATACGCTTGCTTTGAGGCTTTGTGCTTACAGGTTTATCCAGCCTGGCCCTAAAGATATTGCATTGGCACTGCTCAACTAGTCATACCAGATAAGATGGTCTGGACAGCGCTCAGGCTGGCCCATGCCATCTGTGACAAAATAAACGGCCATAACCCAACCCCACGTGTAGCTTAAAATTATTTTTTTTTTTTGCCAGCGCTAATGTGGGGAAGTATGACCTTCTTTACCTTCCTCATCAGCCCAATAGACCCCTGTATCACATTGTTATATTTTGCAGCACTTAGTCACAATCACAGATGAGCACGCTAACCAGATTGGGTTATATCTGGAAGTTAGATTCTGTCGGTGCCTCTATCGGCCCACCACTGCGCTACGCTATCACAGTCACGGCAATGGCATCAGCAAATATTCCCGGACACATATCTGCCCTTACTAACCATTGCAACCATACGCTATCGCGAGATGAGCTTTACCAATACACGGAGCTATCACGGGAGTCCTTGCTTAAAATGATTGCAACCATAGGCGCGCCACGGGTTATCAATGCCACTGCCGCATTGATGGAAGCACTTGATGAATCTGTGAAAAAAATGCTGCCGACATTATCACGTCGAAGCAGAGATGAGTACAACTATGAAACAGTTCATCAGCGGGGTATGGAGCTATGGCGTAGTGTATACAGCAAACAAGCCGATAAACTGGAATCAAAGATACATGCATGGTACCCTGATCTTATCGAGGTTATTCAGACCGATCTATATGGCCGCTTTCTTAGTGACACTCGGGTGCTTGACGAAAAGTCAACGGAACTGTGTACGATCGGCTCGCTGATACCAATCAATGTCCCTGCGCAGCTCAAAAGCCACGTCCTCGGGGCTGGGAGATTAGGCGCATCTGACGATGAGATTGCTGCTGCAACTGCTCTAGCAGAGACTGTTTGTGCAAATGCAAGCGACATGGCCCATCAATCTTTTTAAAAATTGTAAGGTTCTCAACAAAAAAAAAAAAACTAAAAGAATAGCGTTGCTGTACATTAATTTTGTCTATGCGCCGAGACCGCGACGGCCAGCACGGATCATCACATCGACAGGCGTTGCACGACCCTTTTCTCCAGCGCCAAGCCCTTGGCCTGGAGTCCAGCCCATCTGCTGCAGCATTCTGTGTCCAACGTTCGATGCACCAACCTCGGGTGCGTGCTCAGCAACTATCTTGCCATGTTCATTACCTGCAGACGCCTGTCCTCTACCTGCCTTATCGCGTTTGCCACCCTTTCTGCCGGGCCCACCACGCTCCTCTGTTTGATTGTCAGCGCCATACACACCAAGCCATTGCCCTGGCATCAGCCCGCCCTCATCAAACAAAGTCAGAATCTTGTTTATGCGCTTGCGGTTCTGTGGTTTACGTGTATTTGGTGTCGCTGTCAGAACAGGCATGCGTCTTAGACCATTGCCTTGTGATTTCGATTTTATCTTATATTCGCGTGCCAGGAGATGGACAATTTGGCGCTCGTACTTGTTCATTGGCTGTAGCCAGATGCTATCGAGGTCGCCAGCATGTGTGAGAAGATCCATGCGCTTCAGGAGCGTATGTGGGTTAAACCCCGGTGACGGCCCTGCGTCATTGTCTTTTTTAGCCGCCTTGCCCTTCTTCTGCTGCTGCCGACGACCCTGCTTATCCTTGCTATGACCACCCCAACCCTTTGGCATCCGAGTATTCTGTATTGCATTGTCGCTTCTGCCGCCTAGAATCGAATAGTCATCGGCATCTGGCACGTTATTCATGTCAATGTCATACGGGAAGCCATCGTCATCCAAATCCTTGTCATTGAGTTCGTCTGAGTCACCCATCATCTGGTATACAATCTCGTCCTCGTACATGAAAGGATCTTCAACTTCGAGGCCGTCGCTGGAGACAGCTTCAGAGTCAACCAGCATATCTGAGTCCTTCCCACAATGGATATCAGCGGCACCACCGATATCGCGGGAATGAAATGCTGGACTGAAATTAGCGGCAATCATGCGCTGCAGTTCGCCGTCGCTGAGGTTGGCCATGTAGTCATTTGCAAGATCATCAAAATCGTCGTCCGAAATAAGCCCTGGCTGTTTTTTGCTGCGGCTTGGTGGGTGTGTGTTGTCTGCTGCGGCCTTACTCTTGCCCCTTTTTCTGCCTCGTCCTTTGTTTCGTTTTTTCCCCTTGCCTTTGCCAGGGCCGTCGACTTCCAGGTCGACAAACTGGGCATTAAGATTCCTCATAGCCGCTGTGCCTCTCGATGTGGCGGTAGAACTATGATCTGCCGCACTGCGCTCTTGAAGCACATCGTCTTCTATTACCCGAACTCTCTGGTCATTCTGTGCAGTTTGAGTCGTCTGCTCTTGGCTTATGCCCACAACCCTGAACTCGCGCGCGCTGTATGACGTGGTAGTTGTGGTATCCGCGGAGCCCTTTGTGTCAATTACAAACAAGTCGTCCATGGAGGAGTAAGATTCAATTACTAAAAAAGAAAAAAAAGTGAAACAGAAATGTGACAATTGTGCAGCTGCACAAAGTCCCATTTGACGAGGACACCACAGTCACAAAATTAAATCAGGCAATAGATCAAGTTAAACCGCGAATGGTGGTAACACTATGCATGCCCAAGAGCTTCAAGATGTCAGAATAACAAATAAAATAAGACTAGATACTCTCGAGACACCCGTAGTGAAATGCTCTGCACGGGCCGTCGCCCTTAATATCGGCGTCGCGCCACAGCGGTGGGAGATGCTGCGATGTTCGCGGGTCGATTTGAAGATGTCGGTGGCATATGCTGCATGTCGCAGAGAACAGATTCTCAAACAGGCAAAACCATTGAACCATCTTTGATATACGGTGTTCGACGGAGAACCCCGCAATCGAAGACCATATGATTTTAGAGTCATACGTGATGCGATCAAACACTTGGAACTTTGAGACTGCCCCCTGCTCTTCATCAGATAGAATGGTGATTACGCTGACCTCCAACTCAATGTCATCGCTACCAAAATCTAGATGCTTCATGTTTATCGACATCTGAATCACTGTTGGAATACGCACTGTCAGAAGCAATGTTCGCTTCGATACAACGTGCTTCTTGATATCCAATTGCGGATATTTCTCTTGCAGGGACACAATTAGCTCATCCAGTGTGCTGGCACGTATGCCCTCGCCAAAATCTCCTATTTGCAGCCGCATTGCCGCCACGTCCAGCTCATTGACAGAATTGTCAATAAGATCATTTGTTTCTTGCACATTACCCCGCTCAGTCATCAACCGGACATATGGCGAGTATTCGTCCAGCAGCTTGCGCACCTCATCTGGGACCAGTTTCTCGCGCGGCTTCTTCTCTAGTCGCTCCACAACGTCCTCCAATTGCCCCAGCGTTGCCATCATGCTCCTCATTGCCTCCAATGTATTTGATATGTCTGTGTGTGCAGCCTCGGTCACTGATTTATCCTTGCGTATTGTGCTGACGCCAGACAGATCGCCAAACGTCTTGTAAATCGATGAATGCACTTCGTATGCCTTTTCTACTAGTCTGTCAATCCCTCCTACTACATTGTATGCCTTTGATAGAGACTGCTCGCAGCCACTCTCCATTATGCCGTCGATATAGGATGTGTAGATGCAAAATATTGAAAAGGTAGTTGCAAACCGCTAAAATCGCAGCCGCCCACTTTGATCAGCAGCTATGTATCAATCGAACAGACGTGCGTGCTTGCGGCAGTAATCACATGATTTTTGTGCATTGTTTGGGTGGTATCTGCAGTCGCGTTAGGAAATGTTCTTGTTGTGCAAACACAGGCCACGCTCTGATGTGACAAAAATGACATGATATGCCAGGCTAGATGATAATGATAAGAAGGAGTGCAGCACATTAGACGTGTTTGGCAAGCGCTCTGGAAAGGCTCTGATATCGATGGAATTCGTATAAAGATCATGGCCCCATCCTTCTTAATTAGCTGATATGCTTACTAGACAACCACAAAACACATTTTCTTTAACTACATTATTCACCTATCTACTGTTTATTTTCAGCTATATACGACCTTGCGTAAATTATGCAGTTTTTAGAGCCTACCACTTCGTCAAACCAACAGTTCTGCTGCAAGGAGTGTGGAATATATCTTGAATCCAGAGTGCAGCACTTTTCTCACGAAACGTTCTGTGAGTTGGTCTTTCACAGAACGAAAAAAGCTAAAGCATCTACCACAAGGCGAAAAATCTTGCTTGATTAGCACTCCAGCTACAACAAAAATGATCACAAGTAAAACTGACATTGCCAAAAGACAATTCGACATACCACTACTTTTGTTACAGATTTTCTAATTCTACTTTATTGCGAGCTTTTGGAATAGAAAATATTGACTACCTTGAGAAATTACTGGTTTTTTTTTGCAAAATTATTAGCGTTGGATTATGATTATTTCAGCGGAACTTGGTATTGCGGGTTTGCACCAACCAGGTTGTGCGTTTACGTTGTGGATGGGGCCGCCATTTGCACATGGACGGAGAAGTTGTTGATGCACAGTATAACCAGAGAAACATTGTAATCTTTAACAATTCCACATCTTACTACACCCTCCATTACAGGAGTACGAGCGACATCAAGGCAGCTTGCGTGTGTTGTATTTTGTTGTTATGGCGTTGCTAAAATTGTCTACACTGTGTGTCTATTCAAAGCTACTACTAATATGTTGCTGTTCTGTTTCTTGGTGCTTTCTTCTTGTCTGCTAACGCCAATCGCACATGCCAATCACGGACACTAACCACGCACTAACTTTGTCTTTCATGACGCTAAACACATAACCACTCGCTGTCAAAAAAATGCCTTGACCAACGAAAATATTATTTTTTGATGGGCCAATAGTTTTCTTAAAAAAAAATAGCACAAGTTTACGAAATGTCGTGGCCATTCTATATGCTGCGGACAAACTTAATGACCTAAGCTAAAGCAATCGATCGGCGTATATACTAGGGGCGTTTTATAGCGTTATTAGCATTTATTGAAAGCGACAAGTTGTACTTAAAGCATTGCCAAGATGGCTGCTGCTTAGTTGCTCCTTGTCAAAGAATATAATCTCATCTTTAGATAACTATTTTTTGCATTTGTAACATATACGGATAAACATATTTGGCCTGATATACAACTTGGGTCAGCACTTAAAGCGAGACCTTTAAACGTGGTTAAAATATGTGCACCATCTTTAAAATAAAACTATGTTGTACTTTTCTTATTCTGCACATGCAATTTTACAATGCAAAAAAATCATTAACTCACAAAGCGAGCAATTTTTTTTGCAGCAAACTGTACTTGGAAACAGATACTCGAATCACGCCACCAGGGATTTGCTTTTATATCCGCAACACCAACGTTGAAATGTTGAAAATGTCGGCATAAATCCAAGACACAGACCACATAACATGTGCTTTTTTGTTCGTGTCCAAGTAACATTCCCGCAGCAACATGCAATGTGAATGTCGAAGTGGCCCCAATAATTGTCTTTTACAGTTTTCTGTCTCAAAGTAGTCAATCCGTCGTAAACTTTTGACCAATAGCAAAGTGTAACATACTTTAGTTTACCTCCCAAAAAAACATAGTTTTGTTTAAAAATAGTGAGCCTGCCGTTTTTTTTTTTTGCCAAACCGTTTTTTACTAAAGTTTTCTTTCAAATCCAAGCGCTCATTTCTTGATTGTTTTCAACATGACAACAAAAACTGTTAAACACGCCCTTGTTACCGGCCCTGTCCCATTTGACCATTATAAGGTTAATCGTGCCTGGGATTCTGTCAAGCTGCTTGACGGTAAAGAAATTGTGGTTGGTGACACAACAGTAGTTGTTCACTGCCACCTAGTTCCAGTAAGCTACGACGAGCTAGCAGACCTTTTTCCGCGTCTTCACCAAAGCGAGAAATTTAGTATTGCCATACACTGTGGCATAGCTGACGAGTGCTGCGTGAGGCTTGAGAAACAAGCTCATAAGTCGGGGCACTCTCAACCTGGAAACAATGGCCCTACAGATGTTCCGGCCAATGGTTGCGTGCAAGGCTACGATCTGCCCGAAGTTCTTACAACGGATATCAATGTCGAAGAACTATGTAATTTTCTAATTGGTACGGGATGGACGTCAACAAGGGTCAGCAATGACGCAGGTTCATTTACATGTAATTTTCAATATTACATATCGCTTGCTGAAGGAAAGGTGACATACCCCGCAAAAAATCTACCAGCTCCCAAGACGTTATTTGTTCACATTCCTCCCACTGAGGAAGAGCTTTATAATAATGTTCAGACCGCAGATATTTTGCAAGATATTATTAGACATCTAGCTTAGTCAATAGCAAGCAGAGACTTTTCAGCTTTATTTTAGTAGCTATAGTCAATTTAAGAGTATTAGTGCTTAATGGCAAACAGATAAACTGCAGTGTTGAGTTTAACAGCCCATGTAATACATGGTGCGTTTGAATTGTAGTCTATAACCGCCAAGAATTTCTTAAATTCCGCACTCAGTGCTTTGAACAAAAATGCGCTGCATCCTTAGGGTCACACTGAAAATGTCGGTATAAAACAAAAATCCTGCGTTGTAAAGGAATGTAAAACACGTGCTTTTATAAAAAACTAAATCTTGTGCGTAATGTCCGATAGGACCTAATGTAGATTAGTGGATTTTTATATTTGTGGCACACCTAGAACCAAGCACTATCTGCCTTGGTGTAACGTTTTATGTGAGTTTTCCTCTAAATACTTTGAATTATTCGATTTTCAAGGTTTTTCTGGATTGAATAGCCGGCTGACCATGGTCAATGCTAGATAAAAATAAGTGGAAGTGCGACACCTAACAAAATTTAGCCTGGTAGGAAGCATTTAACAAGTCTTCATTTTGCTTAATAGAATACACTGCCATTTTTCCTTTTTATGACTTTTGGCTGACGAAAGCATTCTGGATAAGCCGCAAAAGTTCTGTTGGCAAACAATTCCTGTAAATGTTTTTGCGTTCTTTTCTACACAATCACAATTCTTATCACTTTATTTAAGTTTGGTAGTATAATCAATCAAGCACGCACTATTAACGGGCCCTGGACCCTTTGGCAAATACAAAATAAATTGCGCCTGGGATACCCTTAAGCTGCTTGACAGTAAAAAAAAAATTGTTGTTGGTAACACAACAGTAGTTGTTCACTGCCACCGAATCCTAGTAAGCTATGACGAGCCAGTCGATGTTATTCTATGTCTCCGCCAAATCAAGGAATTTAGCATAGTCATACACTGTAATATAGCAGAAGAGTGCTTTATCTTAAAAACAAATACACAAGTCGGGTTACTATTGGCCTAATAAAAAAGGCCCTACTGATGTTCCACACCATGATTGAGTGCAAGCATTTGATTTGCCTGAAATTCGCACCACCAACATTAACATTAAAAAGTTGTGGAGGTCTCCATTTCACGGTGGGTGGGATTTAACAAAAGTCAGCAATGATGCGGGTGTATTACAATGCGCTTTCAGCATTATATTTCACTTGCTGAGGGAATGGATTCATATCCAGCAAGAAACCTACCCGTACCCAAGACGTTACTTATTTACATTCCGTTTGTTGAAAACGAGATCTACAGCAATTCTCAGACTGCAGTTATTTTGCAGAATATTACTAGGTATTCAGCTTAATCGAATTTGGACAATGGATTGTAGAAATTGCATTGGCGGATACAAGCTCTAACAGGCAATTTTCATTTAGTAAGAAAACTGATAAATAAATTAGCTTGTCTGATATGCATCTTTTAAAGCCTTCAAAATTAGTGATAAGCATAATTGATTATATTTTCAATGATATAACTAGTTAATAAACCACTAGCGTATGGCTATCGCTTTAGTATCAATCACATCCTTATGATAATATCAAAAGCAGCTGGATGTAAAAATCATCTTAGTGACTATATCTATCCAAAAGCACACCTGTTAAAAGAGGTACTGTAAAGCTGATTAGACATGCTATTTGTAACTGCATAATTTTATTGATAATTCAATGATGCTTTGGGCTTTGCGGTTATTGACACGATATTCTTTTAGAATAGAGAGGTAAATAAAGACAAGAAAAGCTAGGCATACTGGTGACATCTTATAAAATGCATGTAATAAATCTACTGTTAGTTTTCAACAATGGTTGCGCGTTTATTATTACTCATCTTTAAATATTTACACACGCAAAATACTAGCAGATATTGTGATTGAGGATGCTGTGTACGTTGGAATATAGGTGCGTCTTTTGTCGTCGTTTCTATGGTTCGCACAAGAAACTTGAAATGCATTGGCATCTGTGTCCTAACCGCACCATAATTGGTGGCAAGCATTAGAGATGTCGGAAATTACAAAAGCGCTCTCCAAAATAATAATAATCTTGCAATAACATTTTATTGGGCTGCGCAAATAAAAATTTACTATCAGAGTTGATTTCTTGGTGTAGTTGGTTATCACGTCTGCCTAACACGCAGACGGTCGCCAGTTCGAACCTGGCAGAAATCATTTTTGCTTGTGCTACCCAGTATTTTTTTTTTTGTGATAAATGTAGATGAGAGCCTTAGTATGCGTTATTTGTTTTTAGTGAGTTCTTCCTTTTTATGTTTCTATCTTGATATTGTCCAGCTAGGCATTTATTCAAGTATTCTCATTTGTCGCCAAATAATCCATCTTGATGATACTATAAATCCCATTTGAAAGTGTCAGTTCACAAATAATCCCTTTGTCTTGTTGGTATTTTTGAAACTATTGAAAGTAAAATAAACAAAGAAATAACGCTAAAGATTATACAGAAAAAAAACCAAGAATAAAAATTGGCAACCTTAGTTGCTGACGAGTGGATCAAATACAGCAACATTAGAACTTGCAATTGCAACAGCGACCTTTCCTTTAGGGGCCCATTGCACATCATGAACCGCGTCCTCTGCTAGATATGTCTTTTCAAGCGAACCATCCTTGACGTTCCAGATGCACACTTTTTTGTCAAACGATCCAGTTGCTAGATAGCGGGCGTCTGCACTAAATGATAGGCAATCGACTGCCTTGGTATGAGCCGCAAGAACACGAATGCACGCCTTTGAATAGACATCCCACACGCGCACATTCCCATCAAACGATGCCGATGCGATGATAGCCTTATCCGCGCGAGGCAACCATCTAACGAGATAAACTTGCTGAGAGTGGCCAAAAAAGTCTTGCACTGGCTGTAGACTATCGCTTGAAATCGACCAAATCTTGACAGTGCCATCATCGGAAGCGCTTGCCAAATACTTGCCACCGGGATGCCATTTTATCGCGTTGATATCGCTCTTGTGACCAGTAAATGTTTTAAAGGGAGCAGAGTTGTCATTATCACGCCATACCTTCACTGCCCGATCGCTGCCACATGATGCAAATGTACTGTTGTCCAACCAGTCCACATCCAATACACATCCCACATGTGCTTTATACTCGTGTCTGAGCTGACCAAGCGACATATCCCACATTGCCACAGTTCCGTCCAGATATGCACTAAGAAGATAGTTGCCTTTGCGGTTCCAACGCATGGAAATGATTGGAACGTGCCGCTGCCGCAATGATTGCTTCAACTCTCCTTTGGCCGACCATATACACAACTGACCATTGAAACATGCTGTCGCAAGCAGCGACCCTTGCTCATTCCACACAATCGATGTCACATCTACTCGCGGCGAATTGCTGTCGATCGATTCAGAATCATGTCTGAGCACTATTGCTTGTTCGCCATTGCTCGAGGATTGCCGCGACAGATCCCATATGCGCGCGGTCCCATCACCCGCGCCAGTGGCTAGTACGTTGGATGCAGCCGGACACCACGCACATAAAAATACTGGGGCTGTGTGGCCACGTAATAGCTGCACAGAATCTGCGGCCACCCGCCCCTTACCTCTGAGCGCTGTCTTTGCTTCAAACAGCGTTGATTTTTGGCTTGTCTTTTCGGAATCAGGAACATCTACATCCATGCCCTCATCTTCCTCCTCGCCTGTCGCTGTGCTGTCAACCACCATTGACTGCCCCGAATTCGCTTCTCGGATGGCCTTTGCATGTCTCCTTACATCTTTTGTTGCTGCTGTCACAGTGTCGTGGACCAATGTGTGTCCACCGTGAACTGGAGAAGAAACAGCAGACCGCACGTTTCCTTTGTTTCCTTGAAATACCAATGCTTGCTGCTGTTGTTGCCGGATGCTATTGCTATTGCTGCTGGATTCGGTAGCAGGCTGCTGCTGTTGCTGTTGCACTGAGCAGATGTGTTTGCCAACAAGGGAAAACGGAGCTGTGCAGAGACGTGCTGTGCCGTCCTCGTTTAGGTGAGTCTCAACATCCATATATTGAAGGCCCTTTTGTAACACGCGTATTAGGGAACCTGGCTCGACATTGGGCTGCTCTTCTTGGTCACCTTTATAGATTTGTGATTCAAACTGGAAAATATAAGACGAGTGGAGAAACCCAGATTCCTTCAAATACCTGTACACCAGGTAATTTACGTCGTCGCTCTTGAGCATCATTGCCTTGGCGGTGTGAATTCTTATAGTAATGGAATAAGCGCTTTTTTCGATTCAAGCTACTTCCTTTTTATGCTTCAAAACTGGGTGGTGAATTGTTTACGTGTCAGGAAGGTGAAATTAAGTTGGAGTTATCGATTAGGCGTCAAATTAGTAGCAATATTGGCGAGTTTTGTTCAGAGTAATGGCAGACAGAAATGGATAGAAAAATATTTTGATTGTTGCTGGGTGTAACACAAGAGCATCGGGCCTGAGTTTGCAGGAAGAAGGGATGCAAAGGAGGAAAGCCAAGTTGGGGGATAATCTTTATTCCTCTGTTCGCGCATCCTTAGACGTCACAAGCCAATCACAGGCGCCAGCGCCCATCTGTTGCAGCATCTGGACAAGTAGCAGAATATTTAAAAGTATCAAAGAAATCTGCCAAATTGGAAGCGTGGGGGATTCTAACTAAGCTCGGGACGATTGCCAGTCAGCTTGACATAGGCCTCGATATACTTCTTCAGGGTGTTGTCGAGTACGGTTGGCGGCAGGTCAATCTGAGTCTTCATGTCAAAGTCGATACTGGTCAGATAGTCGCGCAGATACTGCTTGTCGTAGCTGTCCTGGGCCTTGCCAACCTTGTAAGTGCTGCTAGGCCAGAATCGCGACGAGTCAGGGGTAAGCGCTTCGTCAATCAGCACAACAGTGCCGTGCTTGTCCACACCAAACTCAAATTTAGTGTCAGCAATGATGATACCCTTTCCAGCTGCATATTCAGCTGCCTTTGAGTACAGCTTGACCGCAGCATTAGATACCTGCTCTGCACGCTGCTGTCCGATAATCTCTGCACACTTGTCTGGATGGATGTTTTCGTCGTGGTCGCCGTATTCGGCTTTGGTACTTGGCGTAAACAACGGTTCTGGTAGCTTTTGCGATTCCCGTAGTCCCGGGGCCAGCTCGATCCCGCACACTGTGCCACTCTTCTGATACTCCTTCCATCCGGAGCCCGTGATATAGCCGCGCACAATGGCTTCTATCGGAAGCACTTCGACCTTCTTTACTAGCAAACTACGACCATGCAACTGGTCGCGGTACCTTTGCACGCTGGGCGGCATCTCGTCGATATCTGCAGTAATTAGATGGTTGGCAACCACATCCTTGAGATAGTTGAACCAGAACACGCTGATCTGCGTCAGGATCTTGCCCTTGCCCGATACTGCAGACTTCATGATTACATCGTAAGCGCTTATACGGTCGGTAGCCACAAACAACAGCGTGTCTGCATCTACTTCATATAGATCCCGCACCTTGCCGCGCGCAAGCAGCTTGAGTTCTGGACAATTGCTCTCATAAAGCGCCTCAATCATTATTATAAAGTGGTGAAAATTTGCTACTTGTCAATATTTTTCGGTTTAAAAGGTGGTGTGGGGAGAGAGAGCTTGTCAAAGTGCTCCCCCAACCCAACATGTGTTGAAAACATTAGATCTTGAAGATCTAGAGCACGTGAGTGAATGTTCTGCAAAGACGTGAAGGCTGGGCGTGCAGACTGGGACTGATTTTGGCTGTTTTAGTTCTCTATTTTCACTTCGGGGAGTAAATTCCAATCTCAACTTACTTTTGTGGCTGCAAGCGCGACGTTCTCGGCGCATTGAACCCGTGTTGCAATTATGAACGCTTTGATGCTGCATCTGCGCGGGTTACCTGTGGCGACCAAGTTTGTCAGTACCACGTCCTTTGCGCTGTCTGTGGCAGTGCTCCTCCTGCGACTCCGAGACGCATCCAAGGGCGAGGATCACGACAGCGACTCGTTGGGCTCTGCAAGTGTGGATCCTGCACGGTACCTTGTTCTGCGGCCAGGGTTTGTGGTAAACTATTCGTGGACCCTTATTACAGCGGCGTTTGTGGAGCCAAACCCAGTATTCCTACTGTGTGGGCTGCTGACGTTAGTTACAATCGGGAGCTTTCTGGAGCGCCAATGGGGATTGCGCAGCTACGCGGCATTTCTGCTTATTGTGGCCGTTGTACCGGCGCTTACGGCGACAGGGTTGATGATTCTGTTCTATGCCCTAGGAGGTGGAGCTGAGCTCTTGTACAAGACGCAGATTGGCGGCATGGCTGGTGTGCTCTCAGGATTTACAGTAGGACTAAAGCAGTTGGTTCCCGATTACAATGTGAAACTTCTGCGCGGCAAGATTGGCTTTCGCGTCAACGATTTGCCTGGCGTCTACACGTTAATAGCGCCCATCCTATTTTCGATCCTGGGCGATTTGGGAGGAGTGCTTCTGGTCAACATTGGATTTATCGAGAGCTTTGTGTATCTAAGGTTTTACAAGCGCACAGGAACTGTACGCGGCGATAGGAGTGAGGCCTTTGCATTCTGCACTTTCTTTCCAGAGTTTATCCAGCCGGTTATCAAATGGCTTTCGGACATTGTCTACCGCCTGGCAGTTGCCTGTAAGGTCATTACATCAGACGAAGGATATCGGCAGCAGCAGCAGGATGTGGAGTTGGAAGCTGGCGGCATTGGTCGCCGCGCTGTGGAGGAAGTCCAATCTGGTTCTGAGACGTCGGATGCTGACCGGAGACGCGCGCTGGCGGCCAAAGCGCTAGACATGCGACTTGGCAACTCGGCCTCTCCAGCACCTCCGTCTGAAACATCCCCTCCAACAGAAGAAGCCGCTGCTGCTGCTGCAAACAACACAAGCAAAACAGATGCTGCCTGAAGTTTTCCATATCCCTTGGCCTCCCTCTCTCTCCTTTATTCTTTGAATTCCTTAATTCGAGTTCTACTACTACTTTTTTACTCCGTTGGGAATCAATTTTCTGTTGTTCTTTCTAGCTCATTTTCTATAACGAACACACGCAAAATATGAATCCGGCCATGGCCAGTCGGAATATCAACTGGCATTGGAACCATTGCCGCAGAGTTGTAGCAGTTGTTGCCTTACCTTATTCGACAAATACACGGATAGTCAAACGAAGAGAGACCATCACAAACCAGTCCAGCCTACTTCCAGGACAGTTCTTGCTTGGACCACCACATGCAATCAGCAACATTCGACCTGTGAAGTTTTATATTCCACCTGATGAAACACTACCAGAGACAAGATACCGCGAGATGCGGGAAGAGGCAGTGAAGCGAGACCATGAGTTCTGGCTAGATAACAACTCGCGCTTCGAGCAAGGTAAACTGTTGTTTGAACAACAGATAGCAGAGCAGAAGGGCCAATGTACGCTAGATGATCTATCATTGTATTTTCACCAGTACCAGGTTGACTCATACACGCGACATCTAGTGTATAACCGATATGTATGGCGACGCAGTTTACGCATGATCTGGCCAGGAATCCGTGCATGGCTGGTGGAGATTGGAAAAAGAAAAAGGCGCAGAGTAGATGCACTAGCAAAGCACTCGGAACAGGGATATTTTGACAGAGAACAGGCGGATGTCAGTCGCATTGACCATGAGTGTAACAGCAGTGACCAGACAGCAAAGAACCAAGTCGACCGACGCGCTGAGAAGATCCATTCATACTACTAGATATATGGGTCATGTGATGGACGTCTAATATATCGACATGTCAAGAAAAGTACATATTGCAACATTTGCGAATTGTTGGGGATTTCAGCTTAAGTTACACAGACTAGGCATTAATCAATAGCATACATCTTAATCGAACTAATGCAGCAAAAGCTTCAATTCAATAGTATGTGTGATGGTCGTTTCTAAAGAAAGTGTATGCGCCTGCGTCTTTTATTTTGATATATCTAATTATTTATATAGTGCGCAAGAGCATGGATCTATTTTGAGCCGTATGTAGTTACAGACGAGTGCGGAGTATGGCCGCGGATCAAGGAGGGTTTTACTGGGCGACTGCCCCTGCGCAACTTGATATGGAAGGGCGGTATAACGCAGACGGCGCGATTTGTTGAGCAGCTTAACATCAACATATGCATGGATGGCACAGTAGTCGCAGAAGACCCAGTAGCAGCAGTTTCAGGAAAACAGATCGGACCGCTGCTGCATATCTACCTTCTGGAGACGGCAGACACGGACGTGGATACATATAAATCGGTAGTGCGGCCGCGGGCAAAGAGGTGGGTGGACGGGGTGTCACAACACAAAGGCGAGGAGTGGCTAATTGTTTACTTGCCAGGGGCAGCAGAGATACAGCGAATGACAACGTCAAAGTTTCTAAACATGCGAGCCACAACGCTGGATCGGCTCAAGAGTGACTTTCAAGGCAAGAAGGATGGTGAGCGAGTAGTAATGCTGCGCACAGATCTGGTGGAGAGCTGGAATGCGGTGTTCCTTGCGATCCGCGAGCGAGTAGTGCAGGCGCTGGAAGATCGCGTAGCAAGTATGACGGAAGAGATACGGCGGTTGGATGCAAACAGGATGCTGCCGGGATGGAACTACTGCAAGTTCTTTGTATTCAAAGAGGGGCTTATCAATTTATACCGGGTGATGGGACTGAAGGATGAGGCACTGGCACAATATGATGAGCTGGAAGCGGCATTCCTCCAGCTTCTCAAAGCTCAGCAGCTGTCGTGGTTTTCGAAATTTGGTGGCAATGAGGCGGGCGATGATTTTACAGATCTCCTGGATATGACAAAGAAACCTTACCGGCAGAGGATGGTGGAGAACACCATCACAATGTTTGACTTTCGCATATACCTGTTTGGACAACAGAGTCAGCTGCTGATCGCCATGGGCAAATACGAAGAGTTTGTTGAACGCGCACAACGGTTTGTGACAACATTTGCAAAGTACATGCGACAGAAAGGCACAGGGCTTTCGCTGGCCTTTGTGTCTTCGTGGCTGTACAGCACCTGTCAGAACATTGTGGAGATATGCGAGGGCGTGCAGATTGACCAGGCACCAGTTGAGCGCGGAGGACATAGGGCCAGCATCTCGGCGACTGCACGGATGCTGGCAGGGTCCAAGGCAGAGTTTCTGACCAGGGCGCGCCAGCAGCTGGATATTCTTGGCACACTCAATGGAAGGCTCCCAGGAAAGTACCTGCGTCGATCCAACACGTACATGCAGGTACCGTCGCCGCTGCTGAGCCCGGCAGTGGGCACAGAAGACGGTGCATCCACAGTAGCAGCAACAGCAGGCGATGGTGACATTAAGAGCATAACCAATCCAGTGTTAACCGAGGCTCTGGCCACGGACGAGCGGTTTGACCAGATCTATATCCGGACGTGCGAGCAAGCGACGCAGTACTACCTGGACTGTGGGAGGCGGCGGTTTGCGCAGGTGCTGCAGGGCGACATTGCACAGCTGCACATCTGCCGGTCGCGATGGCAGGAGGCTGTGAAGATTCTTCGGCCGCAGATTGCAGCGGACAAGGACGGACGTGCACTGGGTGTCATGGATGTACATGTAATGACGCGACTAGCAACCTGCGAGCGGGAGCTGGGTCGTACAGAGGAGTGCTTTGAGCACGTTGTGGAGCTGATGGAAAACTCGCAGCTCCTGGACGGTGGCTCGCGCGATATGTACGCAGACATGTTTGTGGAGCTCGCGCATGAGATGCCCGCGCGCTATGCGGTGACGGCGGCGTCTGCGTTGTTTGAGGTGGGCGATATTGAAGTAGGGGACAGTCACGACACGCTGAGCTTGCAGGTGGAGCTAGTGTCCAAAGTTCCCAGACGCGTTGTGGCGGAGCGAGTGGAGACGACCCTGATAGGCGGCAGCGGGAAGCAGCAGCTTGAGATTGTGCTGGATGCCAATGCAGTGGAGCTGACTCCAGGACCCAACGCTATTCTGCTTACTACTGATTCGGTGTCGTGCGCCGGGCGCTTTGTGGTGCGTGCAGTGACAGTGGAGATTGGCCAGGCGGAGGCGACGCTGGTGGTATCCAACCCTAACACACAACGCTGCGTGCGACTCAACGGACACCCAACGGCACCGGCGGTGTCACTGCGCGCGCCATCCGTGATTATGGTCGACGGACCCAGCGCACTACGACTCTCGGTTGATACACGCGGCACTGCGGTGGATGCCGGGCTGAGCATACGGCTGTTTAGCGGTAGCGGGGCATTGCTGACCAATCAGTGCACTGTGCGCTCGACAACGGCGGCATGTGTGATAGATGCAGACGCGCTGGTTGTCACTGAGGCAGTGGCTGCAGGCGCGGTGGTTATCGCAGAGGTGGTGCTTGAAGGGCCACATGCGACGGGCGAGGTCACAGCAGTTGTCGAGTATACTGTGCTGGGAGACCCGCGCCTCATCGTGCACAGCGATGATGTGGAGTTTGCGCCGCTGCTTCGCTTTGAAGCCCATGCTATGGGCGCCGACTCTGCGCATACACTGCTGTTGCACGCGCAGAGCTGCGCCGTAACGCCTATCCGTCTGGATTGGCTTACAACTCCTACACGCCACCAGTTGGCTTCGTCGGTGGATGCAGGGAAGGCGTCCAACCGCGGGGTTCTACAGCTGGATGGGGATGCAGGGGCAGCGTGGTGTAAGGCGTCCGAACGTGGGTTTCTACAACTGGGCGAGAGTGTAACGGACGTGCGTGAGATTCCTAGCAACGCAGGCGGCGAGGTGGTGGACGTCGAGGCCGGGGTCACCACGCTGCTTGCGCTTGTTTGCGCGGCCGTGGAGCCGCAAGTTACGGAGCTGGCAGGTCTGCATGGGCTGGCGCAGCATGCGCGCTACCTGCAGCGCCTGGTGCTGGCACACATCCGCACAACCATGGACACGCGGGCGACGCTGCGACACATGCGGCTGACATGCGCGCCATTGCTGTCGCTGAGCGCGGCTGCTTCTACCCACTGTTCCGCGTCCGTGCGCGCATCCATGCGTCGGCTGTTTGTCGACCTATCCGCTGCTGTTGTCGGTTGTGCGCTGCCAGCGGACGCAGACTCGTGTACCGTACGGGTACGCCTTCCCGTAGTTGTTGAGGAGCTGTGTGTGACTGTTGCTCTGGATAGCGCGCGCTTCTGTAGCGTCTACGAGCCCACGCCGCTGACCGTGCGCGTGAGACAGCATGGCGCCGCCAGCCGCTGTCTGTGGGTGACGCTGGCGCCGCATTGCACTGGCCAATGGCTTGTATCGGGACCTGCTGCTATCCAGATTGCGCTGCGTGGGAGCAATCACGAGCAGTTGGACTTCGTTCTGGTTCCGCTGGCTGTTGGGTATTTGACTCTGCCAGAGATCATTTGCCACGAGTACATCGATAACAACGCCGATTATCGCCGCTTGCATATCCGTCTCGAATCTACCCACCCTTCCTTGTGTGTGTTGCCAAATTCGCGTGTCGCCACCGTGTACTCCGTGCCTGTGCCTTGTCTCTAATGCCCCCCCCTTTCTTTTTGGGCTGACCGTGGAGCTTCTCTCCACAGGGTGCGCTATTTCTTTTGTAAGCTGCTATTGGCGCCAATTGGCGCGACGGATATGTGTGTTTGTTCTTTGCATGGATAAAATAACCGCCTGCCATCCACGCTTCTTCCTCCTCGGGATCAGCTGCAATCTTTGGAATTTCACCACTTCACATGCGGTATGGCATCATATGTTGGACCCTTCTCCAGTTTGCAGCTGCCTTCAATTTCATATTCCCCCACACACTGCGCTGTTTGGGTGGATGTGTCGCGCGCTTTCCATTGTGGCGTCGCGGGACCTGCAACCACTGCCGCCGATGAAACCACCCCCTCCCCCCATCTGCGCCGTGCAGAAATGTATGTCCAAAGAAACTCTCTCCCAGATACTACACGTAAATAGCGACAGTGTGTGATATGTCAATTGCGTATAAATAACCTCGTTCTTTCTAGCTACCTTTCCATTCTTCCGCCTGTTCCCAGAAACCCTCGCTAAAAAGAACCTCTTTCTATTCCATTGCTTTCTATATTTCTGTTTCTTTGTTTTTTTGCTGATCTGCACTCCTGAGACTGTTTAGCACTTTTTTTTTCCCTTGTTTCTTCTAGTTTCTCGTGGCTTTTTAATTTTCTTCTGTTAAACATAATAGTCAAAATGACTGACGCCAGTATTCAGACTGATCAAGTTGCCATTCATGGCTCATCGCAGGAGAAGTATTCTCAATGGCCAGTGGTCAAGAAACCTCATCCACCCTTTTACTTTGGTGGTAAGCTATTATTTATACGGTGGCATTCTAACCACCAGCTCTGACACACACAACGCCTTCATTGTTACTTGTCAAATACTTACTTGCTAAAAAAAATCATTGTATTACTTCCTTCAAAACCCCACCGATTTCCTGATCGCATTATCCATTTTTTGGCTCTGTTAGGATTTGCCGCATGCGCAGCAAACTTTTTCACTCACCCTTTGGATCTGCTCAAAGTTCGGTTGCAGACAGTGAAGGGTGCTACTGGTGGAAACGGACTGGCACATGTTGTCAAAGGTATCTATGCCGAACAAGGTGCACTAGGTTTCTATAATGGCATATCTGCTGCAGTTTTGCGACAGATGACGTATTCCATGGCACGTTTTGCTACATACGAAACCCTTAAGAATCATATGAGCAATCCCGATGGCACATTGCCTTTCTATCGTATGGCAGCAGCTGGAGTAGTAGCTGGAGCTGTGGGTGGTATATGTGGTACACCTGCGGACATTGTACTTGTGCGCTTACAGAACGACGGATCACTTCCTATAGAAAAGCGTCGCAATTACAAAAATGCTTTTGATGGATTGTTCCGTATAACACGGGAGGAAGGAGTCAAAGGGTTATTCAAAGGAGCCATTCCTAATCTTTCTCGTGCAATGCTCATGACTGGAGCACAACTATGCTCTTATGATGGCTTTAAACAGTTGCTTTTATCCACTCCTTATTTTAATGAGGGCATGCCGCTGCACTTTTCGGCGTCTTTCCTGGCGGGATTTGTTGCTACTACAATTACCTCTCCCTTTGATGTTGTCAAAACTCGCATTATGAATGCTGGTCCTTCTTCGCCTTACAAAAATCTTGCACATGCTTTGGTCGTTATTGTACGTGAGGAAGGTGTACGCGCTCTCTACAAGGGTTGGACTCCGTCGTTTGTTAGAATGGCTCCTCAAACCATTCTGACTTTTATATTCCTAGAACAATTCCGCGAACTTTATTGGTCTAACTATGCAAAGCGCCATAGCGTCCGTTACGAGTAGTATACTGAATAACTTTTTCTTACACTCTGTATCTCAAAGCTTAAATATCTATTTAAAGTTGGTAAGGGGAAGAGGTATTGCCTTGATTCCGGAGTCTGTGTCGATCACCAATCTCCAGAATTTATTGAAAACCCAAGCCCTATCAGAAACAAAAAAAAAACTAATGATAAGAAAACCTTTTCTTGTGGTACTCTTGTGCTGCTTTTTTTTTGCATTTAGCTTTTTTATAAATAAGGAATACCATGGTTGCACCAGCATGGGCTTCACGACACCGAAAGAAGCCCTTGGTACCTTTTTGGTGTGGAGGTAGAGTCAATTTCTTTTTTACTACAAGTAAAGAAAAAGGTGATAGTCTATTGGTTTTTTTTTCCAGTTGACCAGTGTAAGCTTTACCTCGTCTATCAGGGAAGGCCAAATTTAGTTAAATGCAGTTCATACAACACTAAGACTCAAGAAGCAACTCCAGTACACGTTATTCTATCGGGGCTTTTTTATAAAACATAGGTGTATCAGCTATGGCAGCAGCATGCTTTACGCATCCCATTGACCTGATAAAAGTCCACCTTCAGACATCATCTGGGCGTGCCCGTGCTCTTTCGACTATGCGCCAGATAGTACGCGAGTCTGGAATACTTGGATTGTATAATGGACTTTCTGCGGCACTATTACGACAGGGAACCTACACAATGTCTCGGTTTGCTGTATATGATGTGGCAAAAGCTGCCATGCGTCATCCAGATGGTACACAGCTGACTGGTCGCGAAATGGCTATCGCCACACTATGCTCAGGCGTTGTCGGTGGTGTCGTAGGTAATCCAGCAGAGGTTCTCAATGTTCGTATGCAGAATGATCAGGCTCTGCCTCTGCATTTGCGTAGAAACTACAGAAATGCTATCCATGGTCTTCTTGCAATGCTACAAACCGAAGGCCTACGTTCTTTAACCATTGGTCTGACTCCCAGTCTTATCCGCGCCACATTGGCCACCGCTTCACAATTTGTATCATATGATCTGCTTAAAACCCGTCTACTGGCAGTAGGATACCCAGATTCTATCTCAGTACATTTTGCAGCTAGCTTTATAGCTGGCTTGGTAGCCACAACTGTCTGCTCTCCAGCAGACGTCATAAAATCCCGCGTCATGGCCTCATTGAGATCACCTGGAAATCCACCCCATGTGGCCACTGTCTCAGGAGTTTGGAAAACTTGTGCGGGTATTTATCATAAAGAAGGAATGCGTGCTTTCTTTAAAGGTTGGGTTCCTTCATATGTGCGCTTGTGTCCACAGTTGGTTATCACTTTTGTCATTTATGAGAAACTACGCAAAACTTACTTTGCACATTATCAGTAAAAAAAAAGGATGTTTGTTAGATATTCCTTTACTGTATTTCTCTATTGTGTCGCTTTGCTTTTTCTTTTGTATATAAAATATAGACTTTTGTTTATGGACCTTTTACCTCTTGAGCTATTTTTACAAAAGCTATTGGCGCACCAAAAAAAATAATATTTGCATCGAACAAGGCAATTTTTGGCAGCAAGTGGTCTTGTGTTTTGGGTTGTGTAAGACAAAGTTTATGTGTAGTTGGCGTGCATAGTTTGCGTTAACAGACAAGAAGAAAGGACCAAGAAACAG
>JANBQQ010000074.1:46881-58126 GCA_027577275.1 Coemansia sp. RSA 988 | reverse complement strand
AGTAGATTTGTGCACAGGTGACATGGGCAGCACTGGAAACTCAGGGAAAGCCGAAGCAGACACAATGCCATTGGTCGTATGTCCCTGTTCACAAACTCATTAGCAGTTTCTGCCTCTCCGTGTGCCAAGCTCATTAATTATATGAAGTTGCACAACGTCGAAAGCTTTAGAAGCAACAGATGTGGATTGTGGTGCCCACAACAACGAGACAAAGGTGTAATTTAATTCTGAGAGAATCTACGCTAATCAAAGATAGCTCATTGTTGTTGGAAACTAGACCAGCAACTAGGAAAAAAAAAACTTTCTCTTCATTTGCCAACCAAGGCTTCCAAAGCTTATCTGTGCTGCGTATATTCAACACTTTCGCTAGTTGTATTTATTGATCGTCTCCTGTTTTGCCTATTCTTTTTATTAGAAAATGCATTCGATAAAGGCAGCGCATCGGATTCGCGAATTTGGTCTTGCGACTGCGCGCACTGTGCTTCGAATTGGCAATAAAAGAATGGCCCCATATGCTCTGCCACGTCTTTCTGTTTGTTACAACAGTACTGTGGTGGCGATACCTACTTCAATGCAACCCAAGGAGACTGAAATTAAAGATGACCCGATAACTACACGGATTGGCGAACTGAGTTTCCGAGACGCTCCGGAAAATGTGCGGCCAGATCTGTGGAAACTGTTTGTGGCTACGATTCAAAGAATGGACTCGGGCTTAGTATGGAGACCAAAGAAACGAATGTTGCATTTGATTCTGCTTAATGCCACGACAAAAGAGGAGCTGGATATGGCATTCCGTCTAACTGAGGAGTGGCGTCGAAATTTGCTATCAATTGTCCCAGCGACTGCGCACATCTGGGCAAAGGCGTGTGTGAGGCTCAAGTACCCCGAGCCCTTTATCACTATGCTGATGGACAGGTGGAAGTACCGCCAAATGCCAGCAAAACAAACACTGGCCTATTTTATAAAGTTTCTGGGATCATACTCGGCAGAGACATACGCTTTGGCCAAGGAAAGCGAGGGAGAAGAGTCAAAAGCATTGATCTCGAAAGCAGATAAGCTGCTCGATGACGCGTTCCGCGTATTTGCTCTGTACCCGTACTATGAAATTGAGCAGGATGCTTCGGCCTATGGTGCATTAATTGAGGCCTGTTGCGAGGTCAATACTGAGGAAGCTTGGCGACGTGCTCTTGTTGTAAGTGAGGAAACGCTAGCAACCAATCCTCCTAGAATCACATTGGAGGCGCTCAAGTCCCTTGAGAATTGCTCAAATGAACGCGGTGAGCCTAACATGGCCAAGCGTTACCAACAGCTGGCTACACAGTCCGATCTTGAGCCCATCCGCGAAGAGGATGTTAACCTTGATGAGGATAAAGATCTACTTTTGGCCATTGATTAGATTTATTTCTGCGGTTGCTCTCCGCTTGTGTCCAATTGAAAGAAAATTATCTAGTCTTCGCCATTGCCATCGCCCTTTTGGCTGTAATCCGAATTTGAGGGTCCAGAGTGTTTAAAATTAAGTGGAATGTGAGTCAGCCTCTGGCTACTTGCCTGCGAGACATTGCTACTTTGCTCTTTCGATTCTGCTGTAGTGTTTGCGGTAGAATTAGGATGATTTGCAGCCACGTCATCATGTGACAGTGGTGCAGAACTGTTTATACCAACATCTGGAGTGTTGGCATTGTCCGCGCGAGCAGTACATCTCCAGTGTGCCGAATCAAAGGTTGGATCTGAGTCCATAAGCGATGCTGATGTCCCACTGCGTACTCTGTGCTCAGCAATATCATGAGGCGGATAGAAATAAGAGTCAAACCAGTCATCATAATTTTCAGAATCAATTGCGTCGGTGCCGGCTGGCGATTGCTGTGCAGACCCGAAATGACCCTCGGCGCCAGAGATTGTTGGGTCGTATTGAATGTTCAAGTGGCTGTGGTTGCGGTATTTCAGTCCCTGATCGTCCGTATCGGGTCCATTTGGATCATTATACCCAGTCGCGCTGTTGCTGCCTGCTGGAAACAACAACCTTCCCCGGCTTGGACTAAACGATGTAGGCGAGGACTGCGGCAGATGGATTCCGCTCAAGCTGCCATATCCATCCGTCCGACCGCCACTAACTGCTGATGAGGCTGAAGCCCGGGATCGCTGGTTACCCAAATCAACACCGGTCAGCTCTGCACCATTCACTGACTCATCTGCAATCTCTCCTTTGCCTTTACGCCGCATATTTAGCTCGTGCAGCAGGTCAGGGCCCCAGATTATTGCAAGCAGAGACAGGGTTGTAATAACAGCTGCCAGTAGACCTCTACGAATAGACTCCAGCTTCACTGCCTCAATGTCCGTCTTCATCTCGCCAACCACGACTTGGTACTTGCTCGCCAATGCATGCAGCTCCATATCCAGATTTTTCATTTCGTGGCTGCTGTCGTGTTTGTGGTTGTTTAGCTCAATCTGAATGTCAGATCGCAGATTGGCTATCTCATCATTGAGTCGCTGAGCTAGCGACTCAATATCACGATTGATGGCAGCGGCTTGGGACTCGAGAATCGCCTGGTCGTTTTTGCGAATCATCTGCGTCTCCGTACGTAGCTCTTGCAGTGCTGCTCGGAATAGATACGCATCGTTCTCCAGATCACTCTTTGTCAGCATGTTAGACTTTAGTTGCTCCATAGTCTCATACACTCTGTACTTGACAAGTGTCATTATTAGTGTCGCTTGACCACGAGTAATACCAGCGCCCATTAACCGGTTAACTAAACTGTTTGTGTTAAACAGGCAATATGGAATGTGATACTCGCCAGCATCGGAATCTCGCGTAAAGTCCTCGCCGCTTACATTTTTGCTCCCTCGACCAGGGTCATTACTGTCGCCTTGACTTTTTCCACTTTCGTCTTCGTATGGTTTATGTTTAGCGCCTCTGGATTCACGAACGCTACTGATTATGCCCGAGACAGTCAGGCTTTCGCCAGCATGCTCTTTGGAAGCTACGCCAGGTTCCTCTAATTTGTTCTCCTTCGCAGCTGGTTTGCCATTTCCATCGCTCAATGGATTTTTCCGATCGGTGCTTGTCACCGCTCTCCTGCCGTTTTTCTTCAAGTGTCCAAGTGAGGGGTGTGTGCTGGGACTGCTAATTCTTTGTAGGATAACGCTTTCAGCAGTTGGCCACAAAGTGTTGCTCGGTGGAGTATCGCTTTCGTGCCGAATTCGTGTTGTGTGAACTCGGCGCTTCTGCCAGGCGTCCACTACCGCCAAGAATGACCTTTTGGTGCTATTATCCACGAAAGATAAAGGGTGCGTTGATATCACGCCAGAAAGGGCCCGCGCAGGCAAAATGCGCCGCATTGAATTGCTCCGTCCTCTTTCCTTACAAAATGGTGTCAATTAATAAATAAACCACAGAAAATGAAAAAGGAATTAATAGAGTACATTGAGCATTCGCGTTGTAAGGTCAGAAGCACGCTTAATCCGCCGCATGCTAGTTGATCGCCAAAATTATTTGAGAGGCGCTCGGTGATCTGACTTTTTGTTGACACTTTTTAAACGCATATCGCACCAGTTATGTCTTGGGCTTCTCGGTGCTCTTCTTGCGTCATTTGATGGGTTTCTTCGACTGATCAGCAGGAGTCGCAGTAGTATTTTCATGCTGGGAACGCTCCGTAATTCCCTTGCTCTCATGCAGGCTGAATAGGGTATGTTGGAAGTTTAGAACAGCAGCAGTATCGCGATTCCAATAGTTGAAATTGCGATGCGGATCAGGATATATATTAGAAATATAAATAATGCTTCTTAATAACTATAAGTCATTTTACAAATGTATAAGATAGATTGAGTGCTTCAGGTTGGTATAAAATAAGCGCACAACAATACAAAATCCTAAAGTACAAAGGGTGTTTTTCACAACTTTTTGGCTGTTGCCCACCTGCAACACCGTGGTTTGTCATTTTCTAGCAATCAATAATAGCGCGTGCTTTTAACAGTTCACAAACGCATAAGAATACAAAAAAATTAATTTTAAATCCCATGCGTGCTTAACCACAAACCATCTATTACGCTAGCGGATTGTAGGATAGCAGACCCCCGTGCTAAGCAAACTTCATAATCAGCTTTACCAAAAACTACAACAGCATATTCCGTTTAATATTTACCAGCACCAAATAGCAAAAAAAAAACTCCCAATAATGTAGTACTATAAAATAAAATGGAGACTACTGTCGCTCACACCGATCAAGCTTATCAATTACGGTAAGTTCTTGTAAAAATGGCGCTTATATTGAAATAAATAATTCCTAATTTGTAATTTGTAATAAAGATTTAAAGTTTGTCTCCATGCAATAACAGGTCATGTTATTCCTGTCACGCGCATTAAACATTTAGCGAGACACATCAAGACCCTGCGATCAGCAGGTAAATATGGTAAATAAAGTTTATATGTTCTTTATTTATTACTGGTAAACTTCAATTCTTTATATTCATTACGGGCAGCGCATTTTGCCTATACGAATACACGCAGATCCAGAATTGTCTATCTGCCCACTCACAATGGACGTACTACTGAGGTGATTGGGGGGTTTTTGTGCACTGGCTGTTTTTTTAATTATTGTGTTACTTTGCCTTATTTCTGCCTGGCCAGGGCAGCTTGTTAATGTTATTTTCTTGTCATTTATCTACTGCTGTAAACATGAAGAACAGTGGATAGAAACCACAGTCAGCAGATATGAGTATGAGTGGAAATAATAAAAGACATGGAGAGTATCTGCCAGAATTGGCATGGCTGGCATTGCTGCAGGGTAATACAGTCCAGCCACAACAATCACCATGCACACAAACATCCCTGTGGCTGGGGGCATCCAGATGTTTGTGTTTTCTATGCAATCTCTAATTGCAGCAGCAGCATATTAGGTATTGATATGCAAAAGCAGCAATTGAGCAATTTCTAGTATGTCCGCCTGTCGAACTAAAAAAAAATAGACTTGTAAGTACATTAATTGCTGAATATTACCATAAAAATTAGATTCAGTTTTGGTTTCATAGTGTAGCTGGTTATCACCTCGGATTCTGATTCCGGTAACCCGAGTTCGAATCTCGGTGAGACCTTTTTTATGTTTTTTCTTGTAACGATTGCCAGACATGTGCTGGCACAAACGCAATAGCTATTGAGATCCGTGGATGTCGTTCTTTTACAATTGTTTGCAAATTCCACGCACATATTTATTTATAAGAGATAGGCACTTAAATTGTGAAACAGTTGTAAATCTAATTTGTCGCCTTGTCAGCGGCGGTTGCTTCACGGGAAAACTCGCTCCAGCCAGGAAGGTAGGCGTAGAGATTATCAAGATATTTGGCATCGGCAAGATAGTTGGTGGCCATTCCAGCCCGCTTTCCGCTCATACAGTAGACGGCAACGCCAGTTTTGTCATTGTTAGCTGGGAGCTTAAAACCATATTTTTTCTCAAATTCCTTAGGCGATAGCTCCAAAGCACCCTGAAGCTCCTGAACAGGCACATTGTGTGCATTCTTGACGTGTCCAGCAGAAAACTCATCTGGACTACGTACATCAACAATGGTCATTGGACGTTTTTCAAATACACCGCTTTGGGATATGGAAAGGATATCCTTCAGTGAGAGTTGCTTTGTATTAGCAGACATTGTTTGGGAAAAGATCGAGGAGAGAATGCGTATAATAATAAACACAGCGACTATTGAAAGTAGAGCAGAATTCATCAGGATAAAAAAGTGGTCTTAAATAAATAAATAAAAGGAAGAAGGGAAGAAGTTAAACGAGCTTGTGTCCAGGATTATCAACTAAAATAGACTGCGGCTTTCTTTGCTCCAATTTGCTGACTGAATCAATGCCTCACTGTCACACAGATAAAAGTGATTGCTTGGCCGCCTTTTATCCGCATCCCAGTCGAGATCCGCTAATAGAATTATAGCGGAACGACGCCAAAAGTAGAAAAGATTATCTTAAGCTAACGGAAATGAAAGGGGTAGAAAGGAAAACAAAGCAAAGGCAATATTAAAAGGGGCTCCTGATTATGCTGACCTTGGCGAGGGGTAATCGATCTCCCACTGATCCTGGAATTCTTTAATTTGTTGAACAAGGGATTTCGACAACAGCACAACTGTTTATTTTTAACTTCTTCGTCTTTCGCTACACATAGTTTAAGAATTCCCAACCAGCATTAGCTTGTACAGTAGCATCGACTTCATTCAGACTTCTATAAACAACAAGTATGACCAAGGCACAAATATCAGAGTACGAGCAACAGCGACTAGAAACTATTAGACAAAACCGTGAGCTTTTATTGTCTTTGAACTTGGTCGGCGAGAACGCGATCAATGTATTTGAGGAAGGGGCCACCACGCGCAAAATAGTACTACATAATACAAAGAAAAGACGACCAAGTGCCAAAGCCAAGCAAGATTCTGATGACGATGCAGAGGAGTGGAGAGGCGATCAAATAAGAACGCGACGTTCGACAACAACCGAGCCAGCACGACGGTCAAAACGGTTGCGTGGTGAGAGCGCAGAGCCTACTACAGCAGCAGAGGAGCACGTAATAGAGACAGGAGATATTAGTGCAGTACTAGCACCTGCCGAAACTCACTTTTCTGAAGTGGTGATTAAGTCCGCCATTCGCGTTAGTGGACACTATAGCGGATGGGTAGAGCCCGAGACAATGGCACGTTTAGGACTTAGTTCAAACGCAACCGAGGCTTGGGAGAGTCAAGGCGGTGGTAAATTCTCATTTAAGGACCCGCTAGGAACGGGAAAGAAGCTAAGCAAACGGACAGTGCCTAGCGGTCAATCGATGGCAAAGTATGTCGCGTCAAAGTTGTTAAAGAAAAATCCGAATGCATATTTCTACAGACACACAGAGCCTGGCGTTGAGCAGTGGACAGGTGATTGGACTAATGAGGAGCGGGATATTTTTCTTACTGTGGCCAAAGAGTTTGGATGCGGTGACAAGTGGGGATTGTTCTCTACTTACATTCCACATAGAGTTGGCTATCAGTGTAGCAACTACTATCGCCAGTATGTCATACCCAGTGGCTGGATCATTGATGAAAATTACCGGATTGATAGCGCTGGAGGAGCAATATACGTGGGCACACACAAGCGCGGCGGCCGATGAAAATTTTAACCCTCAAGAAAAGTCTTATTTTTTTATGTTACCAGAGAGCATTTCTCGGGTATCCTCCCGACTTTGCTCTAGGTTGTCAAGAGATGAATAATTATAATAAATAATAATAATAAAGTAGGTAGTACGAAGAAAATTATTGAGCGTAGACGTAGAATTGGTAGAGCACAATGGCCTGGATCAGACACGGGATCAAGGAGCCCAGGATCCAGGGGACATAGGGAGCAAGATAGTGCGGCTGCAAGGATACCACCATGATAGCAAGCGCATAGGTGGTATTGCCTACAAGAGATAGCAGGAACATCCACATGGACAAACCCTCGCAGCTCTTACGACGGTAGTTCTTCAGAGCCTGTGGGACGTATGCCATTATATACATCACAGCAGAGGCTGTGCCCATAATCTGTGCGACAAGCTCAGGGAGCGGAGCAAGGCCTGGGGAAGGGTTTGGAGCAGGGTTTGGAACAGCAGGCGGGGTATCAGGTAGCGACGGCAGTTGTTCTTTATCATCATCGCTTTCGAGAGAGGGTACCACCAGCAGCGCAATGAGCATTGTAGCCAGCATGACAATAGCCAATAATGAAAACAGAACGGCCAAGACAGTAGCCAATTGGCTCGTCTGTTGCCGCGAAGACACACGCGTATCTGTTGGCAATGCGTCAGACACGAGGCCCTGGTGGTCACACGGTAGGTTTTCGTCAGAAGTAGTCGCACTAGCAATAGAGGCATAATCAGAAGATTGACGTAGTATCTGCTGGTCATTGGACGAGTCCAGAAGCAGCGCCTGACTGGTGACACGCCCATCTACGTCACCACGAGCATTGTGTGAATTGCTGGTTGGGTTTCCTGGAGAGGAGGAGGAGAAGTCCTTTGAAATGCACCTGTGGGCGTTATAAGCCAGACGATAATATATAGTCTGAGCAAGCAGAGTCGTATCAACAAATAGATAGTAAGTCCCAATAAGGATAGTAGACATGACCATGCTCTGCATTAATGCACCAGCGATATTGAGAATGTCACCGATAACCCACGCTACCATCATTGCCAGACTAACGCCCTCGCCGCTCTTCCGCTGGTAGTTGAGGTATATTTGTGGAAACATCACTACTACCCAGCAAACCAGCGAAACGTATCCGATAGCATCAGATAGCCAAGAGTTAAGCCCATTATCAGATTCGGTCGATACCGATACAGCAGCAAGTGATGCAATTGCAGTGGCCGCAACTATAGCCTCTACAGGAGCCATCAGTACGTTCCTATACAAATTATGAGGAAAAAGAAGAACTAAGAATATGGAACCGTACAACGCCTCCTTGTACAAACACAAACAAAAGTAATAAAAAAAAATTTACAGAAAGAGAAACGAGGGCGATAAAGTCACTTGGGATTTTTTTTAGAGTGGGAGGAATCGTCCCAACTGATATTCTAATCAGTAATCAAGTGCCCAGATCAAGGGCCAATTACATTGAACATCCGATTGAAGGAGGGAAAAGAACCACAAGAGTACTGACTCTGTTGTGCCTTTTTTGAACCTGTTGATCAACCTTTTTGTTACCTTCTTTTTTTCCTTTTTTTGCGCTCAATGATACTTGGTTAACATAAAACAACAGAATTTCACAATAACTTTCAAACAAAAGTCTTGTAAAAGGATCAACTTCCAAGCCAAGTCCCTTTCCTTTCGTTATTCTAAGTTTTTGTTATTCTATTAAATGGATGGAAGAGTGGACAACAGAGAAGAATCATTAGGTTCAACAAACAAGGGGTCTTTTAGGTACAACAGCGAAGGGAGCTTTAAACAATACAGCAGTAAGACTTTTACAAATGGAGGCAGACTTGGCACAGCAGAAACTTTTCCTTTACGACATCAAAGGTCAGGACAGAAGGAGACAACAAAGGCACAAACTGTCAGTTTGTCGTCTGCAAACATTCCGGTAGACGCAGCAGGAAACCCACTACCATGGTCACAGGAGTCAATAGTACATTGGCTTCGTAGAAACGGATTCGCAAAGTTTCTAACTGCATTCCAACGTAAGTAAGAATATGATATTGAGAGAAACAAAAAAATCAACATATATGCTTATACAAAAGCAGCTAATGAGAAATTTATGATGAAAATAACCTTGTAGAGTACGGGATTGAGGGATATCGGTTTTACACCTTGCGACTGGAGGATATGCGCGCGATGAGAATACCAGGTGTGACTATGCAGGATTTGATTCAGCTCAACGCTGCAATCTATCGTCTTAATGTAGCCAGTGCTACGCCTGCCAATCGTAGTCATATGACGGGTACCGTGAGGATACCACAGACGTACCACTCGAAAACACCAGCCGACTCGTTGCGACGAGGCCATTCGCCAACCGTTGCAACCAACTCGCAGATTCTAGGTCAGCCACTACGACCACTACGACCGCCTAGGCCATCTTGGTCTCAGCGCCACGACGACCCGCAACCCACGCTAGTGCGGACAGTCGACACGACAGCATCAGACGTGCGGGACAATGAGTCGACATTGAGCAGGCAAGAACACGAATCAGTTCATGATGGACGACAGCATGAGCCGGCACTGAAATCTATCAACACAAATATGGCACGCGGTGGAACAGAGTTCGGAGCAAGTACAGCCACGCCGCATGCCCAAACAGCAGGTGGACCAACACGTAGTTGGACAACGCGTACTTCCGCAGCAGTACAATCAACGACAACGCCCACAGACCGAACAGCGCGATATGCGACAGGATCCTTGACGTACCGCAGTCGTAACAGTGCACATGTTGAAGAGGACGAGCTTCCTTTTGTGAGACCTCCTCAGATGGCGTGGAAGTCCGCGCAGCAGAACCACCAGCAGCCGCGTCCGGGACACAATACTTCGATACCTGCGGCATTGCCGCGCAGACGCAGCGCAGTGGTCGAAGTGCGTGAGGATGTGGCACAACGAGGAAACGATTCGCAGAAAAATTCTACGCGTGTGCCACATAGCGCTGGAGCAGCCACTGTCCATGCTACTTCCAACCCAGCGCGATACCAGGGAGGCAACCATCCGCATTCGGCATATTATGCGCATGGTACTGTCGGGCCTTTTCCTACACCAATCAATACTGGAATGTATCGGGGACTGGGTGCTCAGGGACGTCCTGCGCCCTATGCAATAGCAGCCAATAATCGGCTGCCTCAGTCTGGAATCACAACAACAGATGCAAGTCGCTACCAGCCAATGGCAACGAGACATGGTGGTGAAACAACAGCAAAGGGACGACGTACATCTATCTCGCCGGTGCTCAGCGCGCTGCAGCCTGGCAACTACCATATTGCTAACCTACCAGACGATTTAGACGACTCTACAGACGGCAGTGGAAGCAGTTCAGACAACGAATCAACAGATAAACAAGGCCCATTGCCAGTAGTAGGCAATGCGGGACGGGGAATTACATTGCCCGCAATTAATACGTCGGCGTTTTTCGGTGAATTGCGCATGTCACCATGCGATACGGGAGATTCAATTATCACACCGCTGTCTGTCGTCAATGTACTGCCGGGAATGCTCAGTTGCAGTACTTCGCCGAGCCAAGCGAGTCAGTTAAGTCAAGCGAGTCAATTGGATCATTCTATTTTGTTGCAGCAGGCCTTTGCAGCAGATTCCACACGAGATCTGACGGGATCTAATAGACGACAATCGCGACTCAGTCATCTGCGTACGCCATCAATGCCTCTGGTTATGGAGACTTTCCCGGTGCTGCTCGATGATGCCAGTGTCACTCGTCCGCGGTCGTCTGCTGAACACCGCACACAGTCTGACACTGTGTTTGACGCTGAGAGCATCTTTAGTGATTGGAACGCCTCTCTCAGTGACGATGACCATTTTGATCTGATTGGGAATGCGCCTTTAATTACTGAAGAAGCTGCAATATTTGACGCAGAAGAAACTACTGCATTTGATGCTGAGGAATTGGCAGTATTCGATGCTGAGGAAATTGAGGAGTCTGACGAACGAGATAATAGGAGAAGCCTGGCAGTATTCGACGCTGAGGAGATCGAGGAGTCTGATGCACAGGAGAATAGGAGAAGCCTGGCAGTATTCGACGCTGAGGAGATCGAGGAGTCTGATGCAC
>JANBQQ010000074.1:10465-46781 GCA_027577275.1 Coemansia sp. RSA 988 | reverse complement strand
AATAGGAGAAGCCTGGCAGTATTCGACGCTGAGGAGATCGAGGAGTCTGATGCACAGGAGAATAGGAAAAGTCTGGCAGTATTTGACGCAGAAGAAATTGAGCAGTCTGATACTGAGAAAGGCAGGAAGAGTCTGACAGTGCTGGATGCTTCGGAGATAGAAGAGTCGGATATTGAAGAAACCAAAGAGTCTGGGAATGACCAACCCCTGACAGAAAAGAACGATAGTGCATCGCCGGTGGATGATGCCATGTCGGCAGAAGGAGCGGATGGACGGGCGCAGACGTCGCCTACATTCAGGGTTACCGGAATGCGACATGTGGTATCGTTTGGAGCAGAATTTGACCGAACAGCGGCGACGCTGCTTTCATCAATTAAGACTGATGTAGCTCGGAAGGTAGCAGCGTCGCGTGGACGGCGTCCGCAGACACCGGATGCAGCACGCATTGCTGAAGCCATTGAGCTGCATCAGAGGCGCCAACAGCAGCAGGATAATGCAGCCCCCACCGAACGCCATTCAGGGCGCTTCTCAGGGTTGTTTGGTTTTGGTCAGCGCGCACGCCAACAGCAGAGTCTGCCGCCAATCAGTGCACCACAGCTGCCGCAGCCTTCGCAGCAGTCGCCTGCAGGGCTGCGGGTGGTTACCGACTTGGCTAGTCTGCGTGCAGCGCCAGCTAATGAAGCAGCAGCACCGTCGTCGGACGGCAAGAAGAGCTCGTCGCCATCGACAATGGGTCGTCGCTGGCGCGTACCGTTCCGTCAGCGTCCGACACCTGCTGCAGCCACATCAGCGGCGGACGGAGACGAGCATGAGACACCGTCGCCAGCCACAGTTGCATCGCGTCGTGCGCTGCGACGGTCCCGTCATCGCGCCGGAACCACCAGCGACATTGAATCGCCAGTCGCGCGGACGGCTGGCACGGCAGCAGCAGGCACAGATCGACCGTTCAGTATGGTTGAGAGCGGCAGCAGTGGGAGCAGCAGCGCAGCGGCAGCCACCACACCAGCAATTCAAACAGCACCTGCGCATGTGTCATCCACACTATCATCTGTGACAGGTATGTCCCCTTTAACAAGCATATTACCTGTTGCAGCATTGGCAAGTGGATCTGTAGTAGGTTCACCGCGTAGTTTGGCAGGGTCGCTGTCGCCGCTGGGGAGTACTGATGCGGAGGCAGCTTCGCCCAGTTCTTTTGTCACAGCGCGTGGAGATGCAGCAGTCGGTACTAGTAGCGATAGCAACAGCAGCGAAAGCGACACGCCAGCAGCTCGAGACGCCGATTCGTGGACGCTGATGTTCTTCAATAGCGAATTCGTAGTGACGAAATCCTCTGCGCGCAACCACGCAGACGCTTCTTCAGCAGGCTTGGACGCGGAGCCTGCGGTAGTCGCGCTACCGGAGCCCCGTAAGGACATACGACAGGAGGCAGCAGATCAGTCAGCACATTCAGACCAAGGGCAGCTGAATTTGCAGAGGAGCACTGCGGAGGATATCTGCCAAAGCGATGGAGGGGCGTCTGAGAACCATCCTCATTCAGCGCCCCTTCGATTTACTCGTGGGATGCGCGCCACGCTGCTACAGCGACATCCTTCGACAGCAGGAAGTGTGTTTGAGCGACCAACGGCAGATGCGATTGGCGAGCAGTTGGACGAGTACTTTCCAGGACACGATCTCGATCGTCGCATTGTGCAGGCAGTGCCTGTGGCAGCCGGGATGCTGCCCAGTCAGGAATTTCACATTATCCTCGATGACGCGCGTCCGGTTTCATCGCCAGGCCAGACAGATGCTGGTACAGCCCGTCAGCCGCCGCCACGCGATGCAGCTGTCGGGCGACGCAAGAGCGTGCGTATGTTGGTGCAGGAGTCACGCTGGCGGCGACGCAACCATCAGCGGACGTCTGAGACATCTGCGATAGCACCGACGGACGAGACTTCGACACTGGCGGACGAGCTCAGTGCGTCTAATGGCTCGTTGCAGCAGCACTCGGACGCCCGAGAGGACGACCCTGAACCGACAGTAGCGATAGTGCGACGCAAGTCCACCAAACTCTGGGGTTGCATTCCCGAAGAAATCCACCCACATGCGCCCCGCAGCCCACGACGACGGCGACGACGCCCACGCACATTTGCACAGCCGCACCTGGCGGTGGTTCCCACGGCACCGCCGCAGGGACTGGACGCAGCAAACTCTACGGATGAGATTGTGCGACGGGCGTTGTCGCTTCTACGCAAGCCTGAGCCCAATCCGCAGGCCGAGCAAGCCATCGTTGAGGCAGCCATGCGGTGCAACGACGGCAGCGGTGCCGGCAGCACTCGCGCACAGTTTGCGCATGGACGAGCCCTGCAGCGGATGGCTGACGGGCAACCAGACGATGCAACGCAAGCGTCTGAGAGTTCCGTTGGAGACGCCGTGCGCTCGTTGTTCGCCAAGTATGGCATTGGCCCTGGCGACGTGCGATTCCAGTGGATCAAGGGCAAGTTGATTGGACGTGGGTCATTTGGTCACGTGCACGTAGCGATTAATGCTGGGACTGGCGAAGTCATTGCGGTCAAGCAGATCCGCGTGGCACGGCGCGTGCGGGCGGCAGAGGACTCGCGGCAACAGGCGCAGCAGGTAGCAGCGGCGCAGATGATGTACACGGAGGTAGCCGTGTTGCGAGACTTGGACCACGAGAATATCGTGCAGCTATTGGGGTTCGAAGTAGCCGGGGGTGTAATGAGTATGTTTCTGGAGTACGTGGCAGGTGGTACGGTTCAATCGCTGGTGCAACAGCATGGGCCATTGCATGAGCCCACAGTGCATTCATTTGTGGGGCAAATAGCACGCGGACTGGAGTATTTACATGGATGTGCGATAGTCCATCGGGATATAAAAGGGGCTAATATACTCGTAGATGAGACAGGGACGTGTAAAATATCAGACTTTGGTATATCGCGTAAAGCTGAACATGAACGATTGGTTGAGGAAGCGCTTGGTAAACCAGCAGCATCTCGACCTTCTCGTATGCTCGGGACAGTTCCATTCATGGCACCAGAAGTAGTAAGAAGTTCAGAGTACTCCACAGCAGCAGATGTTTGGGCATTTGGATGTGTTGTGGTACAAATGTGGTCAGGTAGACAACCCTGGGATGAATTACAGGAACCACAAGTATTTTTTAAACTCGGACGTGGAGAACCTCCGCCAATCCCTGATGATCTTACGGAAGAAGGATTGGACTTTTGTAAAAAATGCTTTGCTGTGGATTCCCGTCATCGTTGGTCAGCCAGTAATTTGGCTGCTTTGCCCTTTGCCAAAGTTTCTATTGCTTATGAATATCCTTATCGCAACTGACTCTACTGCTTTTTTTAATAAAGAAGCTTTTTGTGGTATTCTTTTTTAAGACTTCTTTTATAAAAAAAAAGCTGTCAGCTGATCACACTTGGTGTCCTATGAAAGGTGTCCTTTTTTACCCTCTTTCCTTTTTCTCTCTTTTCTCCGAGTTGAAAAAAACAATAAAATTTTTCCTTTTAAATATTTTCATACTTTTTTAAAAAACGATACTCTTTTCTTTACTATTTGCATTATTCTTTTTGAAGCGACTCTATTTTATTACTCTTGTCTGTTCCAAAAAAAATACAAATTTTGATTTTTCTACTATTTCCCCCCCACAAGAATATAAAAAAAGGAACGACCTTTTTTAATTTTTATTTCGACGCGTTTTTATACTTGTATTTTACAAATTGTCTGTTATATTTTTTTTTACTTCCACTCACACCCAAATTTTATAAACCTCTGCGAACTTTTTAGAGTGGTTATTTTTTCCTTTTTTGGTGCTTCAAAAGGTCGTCTTTTTGGAATGTCGAATTTGTTGGACAGAAACGTTGTTGTTTTAGGCGGCATTGGTGTTGGTAAGTCTTTAACTATAAAACTAAAAAGCTTCATTTGAATTGGAAAACGCATTTCCTTAAAAAGTCTGTTTTTTGCTGTTTTATTAGGGAAGAGTACCGCTATCCATCGCTTTCTTGGAAACGAGTTTACTGACAGATATCAACCTACTGTAAAGAATACTCATAATAAGAAAGTCGCTGTTGGAAAGGTTGAATATAATCTAACCATTATTGATACTGCTGGTCAGGTAAGTTTATTTTCATTACTACTAAAAACACTCTCTAGCAAAAACAACAATTCTATGAAAACTCCCCCACACTAAGAGATTATCACTGGTTTTTTTTTTGTGTAGGATGAGACGTCACTTTTGGATTCATCTTATATTGGAGCAGCCGATGTCTACGTGATAGCATTCTCAGTAACCTTCCGGAAGAGTTTTGAAATTGCACAAGTAATACGTGACAAAATACTCGATATGTCAGGCACAGAAACTGTTGCAATGGTACTAGTTGGTAATAAGACTGATCTAACTAACGAACGTCAAGTTACAAAATCCGAAGCTGAACATGTTGCAAATTCTTTTGCTTGTCCTTATATTGAAACTTCTGCTAAAGAAAATCTCAATATTGATCAGGTTTTTGTTAATTCTGTCAAAATTGCTAATGGTGCTAGAGTTGGTGGTTCTGATCTTACTGATGATGGTACTACGCAATTGTCTGATAAATCTACTTGCATTCTTATGTAAATCACTTTTTTCTACTATATTTAAGTGCTTTATTCCGGGCCTTCGCCATTTAATTCATCTACTGACAAATATCAAATGTTAACCATGTGTCACCCTATTTATCGTGTAGTCACTAGAATTGACCATACCAGTTAATCGCCTGAAATAAAGGGGTTCCTTACTTTGAATACCACTAGGGCCATTATAGCAATCTGTATTTTTTGGGACACTATGTACCGTGTCACCCCCAGAAGGTTCTTTAAAATTGCCTTGCAAATGAATTATAAAATTCATTACCACAGCATATAAACAGTCTGTCCAGTTGCTTTAATCATTAATTTGCACTCTTTGGACCATGCCAAAGAATAAATTGCACATTTGACTGTGTCCAACGCTCCCAATTCAAACCACCACTGTTGGTTTCACTACGAGTTCCACCCCCTGTCAAGAATGCTTGCAAGATCCACAGTATCCCTCCCACACGTCCCCGTGTACTCAAAACGCCCTGGTTGCCTAAAAAAATCCTAGAGCAAGTGCGCCAAGTGTTGAATTTAATCCCTAGTGCATCGAAGTAAAGGCATAATCTTTTATTTAATGAAAGTTGACATGATCTTGACTAAAATACTATAATCCATTTACACTAACTTTACTACTGAATAAATGCTGAGTGTTGTACATTCTTTTCCTATGGGGCTTATTTCTGTGACATATTAGAATAAGAATATGGGGGCCAAATAGTTTCCCGTTCCGGTCAGTGCCTTGAGTTATCCTTGGGTTTCTCTTATCACCCACGATAAGTATAAGAAGTAGAAAAACGGGGCAGTTGGGGAACGTCGTCATACAGGTCAGTGGGCGTTCCAAGCACCATTGTAGTCATAGCCACAAAGCACAACAGTGCAAACACCTGATGGACAATCATATCGTTTTTGTAGAGCATCTTGCAAATAAATCTCTATAAGTGTAATGTAAACTACAAAATTTATATACTGCTGAAAAAAAAAGGAAGTGACTATTGTAAACGGGATGTATTAGACCGGGGGGAGTTTACTGGGGAGCAGAAGCCAAAAGCTCGGCTTTTTATACACGAAACGCCAAGCATATTTTCTGACTGATAACATTCCAATAGCTACTTTGATTTCTGAAACTTCTATCTAATACCAGAAACACCATCGACATCCACATTGTTTCTTTGTAGCAGACATCGCTTAAAAGTAATAATGTCGCTTTCTAAAATAAATGTGCATGTCCTTTTTAGAGGCCGAAAAGAAAATCACAACAAACAATTGAAAGTGTCTGACTGGCTAGTTTTAACTGCTGCCATATTAATGTAGTCTACAGGATCTCTTTCTAAGAGCATTTTGAGTATAGTGACATAGCACGCGACACTCATTAAAAGGAAAACATCCATACAGATTTTTTTATTATGTTGGGCTTCTTCTTTGTACCGGGCCAAAATCTTTTTCCTTTTAAATACATTGCAATTTAAAGAAATGGATATGCTGTGCAAAATCTTTTTTTTAGTCATGCATGCTTCACACGTGCAAAGGCGAGCGAAGAGAATCCGCTTTGATCTGATGTCATGGAATCGTAACTGAGTAGCTGGTATTGAATATGTCGTGTGTACACTAGTTGGCAAGAAAAACAAGCGGCACTTTATAAAATTGCGCTTGCAACACCATTTTCTATTGTTTAGTAAAAATTAAACATATACCCTAAATACTCTACTACCCAAAAAGAATAGTAGCATGCATATGGTAATCACAACTGTGTGACATAAATGCCAGCAGGGCTATCGATTGGGTCTGCTACCACAAAGTTTATTTCTAAACTGCTTTGAAAAGACAACTCAGTTCTAAATAAAAAAGCTTTGAGGAATTTTATCTAGGTAGCTGTAGAAACGCACACCTGACTGAATATTATTTACGTGGGGTTTGACAAAACCGCTGCCGCGAATGCAATGCATTAGCAAATCTGCATAACACTCGCCATTGATGGCCGCTTTAAAACAGCCTCCATGTGGTAAAATCTTTATCAGAAAATTCAACAAATAATTGAAACATTGACAAGATTTTAACCACAGTATAAGCCAATCAATACCAATAGAAAACAATAATAAATAACGGATCAGTTTTTACAGCT
The DNA here is from genome assembly GCA_027577275.1 of Coemansia sp. RSA 988. NCBI lineage: Eukaryota > Fungi > Kickxellomycota > Kickxellomycetes > Kickxellales > Kickxellaceae > Coemansia > Coemansia sp. RSA 988. Next base: position 40,051 of record JANBQQ010000074.1, on the reverse strand, counting down.
ACCACATTATAATAATGATGACAGCTATAATCAAATGCGTCAATGAAAGCAAGAGCTAATTTTTTTAATTATACTAAAACCTCTAGATATTAATACCTAAAGTTTAGGGGGTGTAAATCCACTCAAGCAACACTTTGCAAAGCTTTACTAGTGCCATTATCTTTGGATTTATAGAGTTTATAAAATAAAGCACGATGAATTTTAGTGGCCAGCCAAAGCACTCAATGGCAAGCTGCCAAAAGCCACTCCAACGTTCAAGTGGACAACACTGTAAGAGTTATGTTTACCTGGATACATCTGCATAGCCGCGGTAAATGGAATTACCCTCTTTGAAGCACGCATTTCCACCGGGGCAGTTTCTCAAGACCACAATCCCATTTACACATGTGGTGAGAGCTCGGCCGGAACCTGAGGGATACAGACACAACATCCCGCCCGCTTTTGAGCATTGTTTTTGTTGCTCCCCCTACAAGGACACAGGGAAGCGTGACGGCTGATCGCAAGCCAGAAGCCAATCCGCAAGGCAGCCGATCCCATGTCAAATCGGAAGCACGCGCAGCCAACAGAACAGCAAGGCAGAAACTTGTGCGACACCTGGCACGAGCCTGGGACGCATATAAGCTGAAGTAGGACACCAACCGAGGTGGAATCCCTGTTAGTCTATCTCACATCGCTTTATTTTACACTGAACAATACTATATATCAGAAACTCCTATAGTTTGCTCAATATTTTCCTACAGAATTCAATGCTTCTTTAATAAATTCCATAGATCTGATTACCGATCTTTTCTCTATTTACTTTTATTTAGCTTCACCTTTCATTTTATCTTTTCTTTATCAATAATGGTGTTGCTGTTTTAATATTCTTCTTTCGCGGCAGAAGCGGCCAAAAGCCACAAAGCACATGGCCAAGAGTGCAAGCGTGCGCTGAATAAACATTTTGGTGCTACAACGGAATTCAATATAAATAAGCAGAATAAGTGGTTACTGTGAGACATGCGTGGCAATGGGAAAAAGGCCAATGTGGGTGTAAAATATGTTAATGTTTCTGAGGGCTGGACGCTACGCTCTCCTTTTATACAACTCTGCAGTAGGGTTGTTTTATCCATAAAACCTCTATGCGTTTTTTTTTCCTCGGCCAGCAATTTAAACCAATCTCATTGCTTATGATAGAGGCCAAATATTCTGCAAAAATAAAAGGTGCTAATCTTTTTTTTGTCCCCGTCCATACTTTTTTATGTAGTAGGCCCGTAATAAACTGTAGGCGGATGTTAACAGTTGAATGAAAATACACCACAGATATAAGTGTATTTTATATTCTAAATATGAAAAGTCTGCAATCGCATGGTAGTCATGGCACTGTGGACAGTTCTTTGTGCCATCTCAGAAACAAAATTGTAATTCACAGGAGCCCTCCCCTCTTTTCCAATATACTTGCCGGCGGTAAATGTGCCAAATTTTAAATGAACTACAAAAATATGACGTTGCATCTGCATGCCACACAATGATAGTCAGCGATCACCATGTGGCAAAATTAGAGGTTGCATATATTATTTTTGTCGTCACCTCTATACTAAACATTCCAGTAGTAATCAGATTGCATATAAAAATTGACAAGAACCACAATGTCTCCATATACTTTTTTTTGTTATCATTTCTTTGTAACAAATTAAAGATATGCACACTCTTGTCTTAAGTAATACTAAAATAATTAAAACTCCACAAGCTATTAATAGTGATTGTATTAAAGCAAAGCGAATAAAGCGGCTAGGTTTTATAGCCATATCAATAATTACAATTATGCCAAAAGCGGCCATTAAGATGGACTGCGCATGCCTACTATTTTACAATGTAATAAAAGCAATTATTCAAAAAGAGACTCTATTTCTCGGCAAGGACTAACTAAGCAGCAGCCGCTTAGGCGCTGCTTTAATACTCCTTGTCAGTTAACTTAATGCTATGAAAAACTACAAGAAAACGCTAGGCATCAGCTCAGAGCAAATGCTTTGCCTCTAAGCATTAACCTCGGCTGCAAAAAGTATGTTTTATGGGCGCGCAGGCCAGTGTTCTTGTCGCAGTCTTGAAAACACTTGTGACAGTAGTCGTTCGTATCTTGTTGTGGTCTCGGAAGGTTGCCATTGAATATTGTAAGTGTTGTTAAAAGGTTTTGCTGTGCTCGTAGAGGACTTGTTATGATGTAGAAGCTTCTTGATTACCAGTATAATGTTATTCCGAAGCGCTTGTGTCTTGCAATTGCGTAAACCGTGACATGCAAAGTAAAATAATGAAGGCCAACATGTTAATCGGGGGTGGCCGCTGTCATCGCATTTGTACTATACAGGGCACAGCTGCAGTACCAAAACTCGGTAAAAGTATCCAAGGCCTTGCATCAGCGAGTGCTACATGCAGTACTGCGCACGCCTACTCGGTTCTTTGATACCACGCCTGTAGGACGACTGATAAACTGCTTCTCAAAGAATATAGAGACGATCGACCAATCGCCAGGCTCGTCGCTGGGTATGTTTGCCACAGAGTTGATTTCTTCTATGTCAGTTCTAGTAGTTATTTCTGTCATTATGCCGGTATTCATACTAGGAGCGATTAACATTGCAATGACTTAATGGTATATCGGCGTATTGTATATTTCTGTATCACGCGGGATCAAGCACTCCAAGATTGTAACAAAGTTGCCAATCTCAATACACTTTGACGAGACACTCAACGGCTTGTCGGCGAACCGTATGTATGGACATGAAACACGGTTTATTAAGGCTAATTGCGGCAAAATTGATGACAATGTGCAGCCTACAATTTATATGGCAGCTGCCAATTGTTGGCTCAGCATTTGTGTGGACCTTGCCGGCCTGTTTGCATTGATGGTTTCAGGAGGTCGCGCCGATGCCGGACTAACGGGTATATCGCTCTCATATGCGCTAAACTTTATACAGCACGTCCTGTGGGTTGTGCGGTCTTATCCGATAAACGAGATAAACTTAAACTCGGTGGAGCGAGTTGTAGAGTACCTATATGCCACACCAGAAGCACCTGTGATGATATCTGTTTGCCCACCACTAGCCGAGTGGCCTACAGACAGGGAAATAAGCATCGAAAACATTGTACGTTGGTATGCAAAGAATATGCCGCCTGTTATCAATAAGATTTCATTGAGGTACGGCCATGCGAGAAGATTGGGATTGTCGATCGCACAGGCGCTGGAAAGAGCTTGTTAGCTCTGGCTATGCTTCAGATTGTTGAAGCCAGCGCCAAGTGTATTGTGGTGGATGGAATCAATATGTCTCAGATCAGCATTAGAGATCTGCGTTATCAGTTGATTATTATACCACAGGAATCGGTTCTATTTACTTGGCACAATCTGGAGCAATTTCTATCTATTTAACAAGCGAAGTGGCAGCGACCTCTGGCTGGCATTGCGGCGCGCACATCCTCTGCGCGGCAATAGCTGCAAATCAGCGCCAATATGCGGCACCAGTACAACCAGCGAGAATACGCAAGCGAAAAAAACAACAGCAGCATCATCAGGCACAAAAATGCTTCGCCCGCCGGCCTTGGACACACAATCAGCGGACTCTATATGACAGTGTCGGAAAATGGTAACACTTTTTCACAGGGTCAGCGACAGTTGTTTGCGCTAGCCAGGGCGCTGGTCAAGCACACATGGGTACTAGTTCTTGACGAGGCCGCGGCGTCAGTAGACTTTTATACGGACGCCAAAATCCAGGCCACAATCCGCAACAATTTTACAGAGTCGACGTTGCTGTGTATGGCGCATCAACTGCGCACGATCGTAGACTATGACCGGATGCTAGTGCGGGACAAAGGCAAAGTGGTAGAGTACGACACGCCTTACAGGCTGCTAAGCATGAGCGGGGACGTGCTCCTGTACATGTGCCCTGGTCGGGCGAGTACGATTATCTATTAGCAGCAGCTGAGCGCAAGTACCTGATGACAGACACAAACACTTCAAATGATTAGCTGGTTTCAGTTGTTGTATTTGTTTTCATATCTGGTAGCTGGCCTTTTAAAGATAGTCGTAGCATTATAAAACACTTTCTCTATAAAATACAAAACCACACCAAGCACGTAAGATACTCAACATAGAATGCTGCATTGAGTTACAGAAAAGCCCCCTGCTAATCGACGGATGATCAGGGAAGATCTTCAGCCCCAGTCACCACAGCTCATTGTGGAATATCTTTCTTTCCTTCCTAGAGCATTAATTTACTCAATTATTAACGCGAAATTCAAATTCATCTTGCCATGCTTCAGCTCCGAGGTCTATGTTCCCCACTGACTCGTCTAGCATTGCATAATGTTGTTCCGGCGCGCCTTTCAAATGCGCATGTTTGGTATATATCGCGTCTTTACGCGTCAGCAGCAAAGGACACCGCTTCAGACCAACACCAAGATCTTATTACTAAAATCCGCGCATACCAAAAAGAAGATGTGACTATTCCATGGTATGCTCTAGCTGCCCAGTACCGATTGTCATATGATTCTATGGAACAGATTCTGGCGCAGGACGATGCGAGGATCCGTGAACAAAAAGAGCTCTCTGTGCGTATCACGCAGCGTGCTGATCAGCTTTACGATGAGGATCGCGGTTGCTGCGACTGGGATACTGTGGCCAACGAGTTCGATAAGTCGCTTACCGAGTGCCTTGGTCTTTATGACACCTCTTTGTCCACGACTGTCAGACAATCACGACCCAGCATTACAGACTGGCCGGTTGAAACTATTGAGATGTTAAAGACATTTATCAAAAAGCACGCTGATCTCATTGGGGGCGATAATCTACGACTATTTGGTATATACATAAACGTCAGAGATGAGGACTGCATTCCACTTTATTCTATGCTGAGCCATCTGAAGATGACTCCAGAATTATACGAATTAATCAAGAAATGCCGTGAGGATGGCATGGAATGGAAGGACATTTACATAAAGTATCCTTTTGGGGGTAACTATGATACTCTTTCTAACTCATATAGGCGATTCAGCCGCAAGTCACCACAGAAGTCTGTAAGTGGTGTAAGAACTATATGGACAGAGTCGGAAACCACTCGCATCCAGGAGATATTAAACAAACATTCGAAGCCTGGGGACATTAAATTGGCAATAAATGTCGCCATTACTGAGTTTGCTGATAAGCCTAAGAATGCGGTTATAAGGAAGATCAGAAGAGAGCATACTACAGGCTATTTTTACCCTAAGATACACATGGTAGAAAAGATTAAAGGGCTTGTGAATACACATGGCGAGGATTGGGAACGGATTGGAGCTGAAATGGAATTCACAGCGAAACAAACACGTATTCTACGGAAAAATGGTGAAAAATGGCTAAATTACACACCAGAATGGACTGACGGCGAATTAGAGGTATTGCGCAGGTGTATCAAAGAGGGGATTTGTCCAGTCGCTGCTTCGAAACTAATAAGGACCAAATCTACATCCAGCTGCGATAGCAAGATAAAGTCGTTGGAAAATGCAGGTAAGCATAACCAATATTCGTATTGTATGTGTGTTCTACCTATTGGAAATGTACTTTATATATTGCATTACTAATTGTCCTTTCGTGACAAAGTTTGTATTACAAGCTGCATAGAACAAAAAGGGCGGTCAGATGCAAAAGGACTTCGGTGGAACGCTGCCGATGAAAATCGGCTGGTTGTTTTAGTATCTGCCTTGGGTTCTAAGGCTGTTGACTGGGCGCATATCAGCAAGGAGCTTGGGCGGGGAATTGGTGCTTGCAGACAGTACTATTCCAAAATAACTAGAAAAGCCAATAATCTCCTATCTAAACACTCAGATTCGGTTAATTCAGAGGCGAAAAGACAATATGAGCAACAATCGAATATCGATTGGGCACAGATAAGCCAGTCAGTAGGATTGAGCGAACTCCGGTGCCTGGAGATTTGTCAGTATGATGAGGGAAAGGCCAGATGGGCGTATGATCCTGATACATTTTCGTGGGACACTGCCAACAAGATGATCGCGTTTATTAAAGCAAATTACCCTCCGCCAGCACCAGTTAACTACCGAGCCGTGTCCAACTATATGTGGGTGGACGCCAATGACTGCGCTCGTATGGCAATGATGCTACGTGGAGATATGAAGTGGACCGATGAGATTAAGGAAAAGATTGTCAAGCTTCGGAAGCAGAGAATGGAGTATGAGAACATTGCTAGGCAGATATCACCAATTATGTCAGCGGAAATGGCAAGAACCATTTACTACGATAGGGCTAAACAAAGATTATATTCACCAATATCGGACGAGGATAAGCAGCTAATTAGGCGTCTCTTGGATGAGCATGCCAAACACATGCCTTATAATAAGCTGTCTGGTTTTATTGCCACAAGGTTAACAAGTGGCACCAGGGGTTCACAGCTATCAAATATTAGCGCATATGCTGGGTCACATCCAGTATATAAAGCTCGACTAGAAAAGGCAGGCAAGGTGGGCATTGCGAATAGACTATTGGGTGATAAAATTACTGTCAAAGATTTAGCAACGGAACTTGATGTGCCTCCTAATCCCCTCAACAAGTTACGTAAAATTAGCAAATTAAGCTTTTACTCTAAACGGTGGACTTGCTACGAGACAGAGCAGCTAATAGCATTCATACAAGGAAAAGTACCGCCGTATGACTGGAAGTGGCTCTCTGCGCAGCTTGGTTCAAAAAGTAATCTTCAATGTTACCGTAAATGGGCCGAAATGAAGAAGCATGGTAAATTGTAGCCATCGGTCCCCACTAGTTTACAGATTATCTATATCTTTATTCTATTGCCTGCTGTTGTACATGAACACAGATATTTGTTTGATTAAGCTAAACACTCGGCGACCGAAGCGGAATAGGCGCCATACCCATGCATATGCTGGGCAGTATTCTTATTGTATTCAGAGATGATTTGTAGTATTGTGTTCAGCATCTATGAATTGCTTATCTGTCTTTGTAGAGTCCACAGTCAGAAACTTGTTCATTCTGTTTTCAGAGCATCAGGGATGGGGCTATCTTGAAGACTGAGGGGTTGAACAACGATCATAACCGCGGCAAAGTGCAGTAAATGGCCATTGCCTCAACCACACGCAACTATGCCACTAAGTAAATCTACCACTTATGCGGGTTTTGCAATATGTGGTACTTTTGGCGATTAGCATTATGGCGCTTGGTAAAAGTGTAGAAATAACAATGCTTATAACCAGCATTTTTTAATAGGTGCTACATAACTATCATACTTTTTTGTTGCAGCAACGTACCACGGCTAGAGTATTATCGACACCGTAGTAAAGTATAAACCATCATCGTTGGTCTTCGAGCATCATACTTGCGACTATCTTTTAGTTAAATTATTTTAAAGTAAGCGAAAAATACTAAATGCACTCAATATTTCCTGACAACGCTATATTCCAGATGGTGCCGTTTACCTATGCCTATACTTTCTATACAAGCAACAAATACGACTGCAAAATAGGGTGAACTTCGTCAGATAACTCACATTCATCCATTCATCCTATGCTGGCCCATGAATAGTTGGATGGATAGCCAAATGGTAAGAATATTGTGTACAAGAAACTATTTTTTTTTGAGAAGAAAAATAATAAAAAACTAAAAAGTATTATCTCCATCAGACATTTTTGAACTTCTAACTCATGTAACATTTGGTCTCTACGAAAGTCTGCTTCAGATCTGCGCTTCACTAATTCTGCTATGCGCTCCCTTTCTTCTGCTGTGAGCTCCACCGATTCGAATTCGCATATCTCCTGCTCCCTTATTGCCAAATCAATCAAACAGATGAATGGTCTTGAGATTAGCTGATGACCTTGGCGGCGTCTACGAGGTGATAAGAGGATGGCACAAAGTAAAATAAACATTGGCATTTCAGAACTTGAATTCGATTCTGAGTCTGACTCAGTGTCTTCACTTTGCATGTCAGTGTTAGCAGCTGTGGTCCGAGAAATAGCAGGGGAATGGTACTCTGCGAACGTAGCCTCCAGTCTAGTTTGTGGTATATAGATGCGGTTTGTGATCTTCACTTCCATGTTAGACCTGATCATTGGGCTATTCAGACCACCAAGTCTTTTATACGCATCCAGCAAACCTAGGGCCATCCTCCATATCAGCAGTGGACGGTATCTTGTAAGGATAGGCTTGGACTGGATTATGCTATCGTACCAATTGTTATAATGTGGTTGGACAGTTGTAGATAGTGAATGGCAGAGGTAGCCATTCACTTTGTTCTCTGAAGAAAGCCATTCAAGCAATGCTTCTACAGCTTCTCGCTGTCAATGCTGCCCCGTCTACGAGCGCTCGTCAAAGGTGGGTTCATTTTCAAAGTAAAACGTAACAAGCTGATAATTAGTTAAATAAACTATCGAGTTATGTTAGAGCTGATTTTATATACCTTTAGCAAAAAATTCGATTCTTAAAAAGATTTTGATTTTGATTTTGATTTTGTCCAAGCTGGCTACTGCTCAACGCAACGGCTGGGCACAATGTAATACGCTATGGGCATAAACAATGGACATTCTAGACACACCACTGTTTTAAAGGAAGCTAATGGCGCATCAAAAAATATTATTTGTGTCAGACAAGGCGGTTTTTGGCAGCGAATTGCCTTGTGTTGTGTGCCGTACGTGGCAAATTTTGTGCATGGTTGTCATACGTGTGATTGACATTAGTAGACAAGAAGAAAGGATCAAGAAATAGAATAACAGCATATTAATAATAGTTTTCAATAAACATATAGAGTAGGCAATTTTAGCAATGTTATAGCAATAAAGTACAACGCATGCAACTTACCTTGATTTTGCCCGTATTCCCTCAAGGAGGGGGGGGGCGTAGTCAGATGTGGAATCGTTAAAGACCACAAATACTTGTCTGGCTATTCTGTCTGCTGGAATGTCAACATCCATCAACGTACGCATGCGTATAAACATGATTCTTCATGTGGATTGTTGCTTGGGTACTCGTTAATAGAATGGGATCCGGCTTCTAGCATGTCAACATTTAGAAATGTGCATATGAGTTATATACCTGTGTATGTGTTGTTAGTATTTTTATAGAAATCACATATATACTATAGCATCTATCTACATTTACTTGGGAATGAGCATGCAGTGTGTAAGCTTACTACGTAATATTCAGTTTGCATTTGTTGGATGCCTTGCACTGTCAATAGAAGGGCCGCCTTTCGCTGGCTGTTTCTTGAGATGAGAGTGGCATATGGACTCGCTAAAGAGCATTGCCTGCCAAGTAGCACAAATAAAACCCAGCCCCGAAGATGTTGCTGCTCCTTAGGTTTCACTGCCAGTGCTGTTGGCTGCCTCTGTTACCTATGTCGCAGAGCAGGGATACTTGCCATTGGCTGCCTCCAACCACACTACCAACGATCCCTCTCGCCATGGGCAAACAAAGTCCTGCCCACAACGCAAATATACCGCCAACGCTAATAACTTTGCAAAAATACAATAGTCGATTGCTTTATTAGCTTAAGATATAAAAGTTGTTAATCCATCGAGGCATAGTTATATTCTGGATCAGCAGGAGGCTTAGGAGCATTTTCAGACATAAGCCTAAGAATATCGGTCAGACTAACCACACCACAAACAACATCGCCGAAAGCGCCAGCATAGCTGGTAGGAGCCACACCTACAGTCTGAGACGAACAGCTGCTGACGGATGCCCTCCTTCCACTTGCACATGGCGGAGCAAGGGAGTCCGAAACAGGCGTAGTAGTAGCCGATTCTGCACAGGAATTTGGTTCCGTAATCCAAATGCGATGAGCACCAGTGGCAATAAGCTTGGCTAAAACATATCTCAGAGTAGCTTGGGGCCTAACAGAAAATACAGCAGCTTTATCCTGGCCGTCTTGTACACCCTGCAGGAATCTAGATGCTCTGACCAGTTCCATACAAGAACCCTGTACTAATTGCCTTTCGCGGGCTAAATACTTGACATCAGTCAAAGACAAGTTCCCTATCAATCTCCGCTTTTCATCCACAATGGCAATGGAAGAGATTCGCCAGTTCTCCAACAAACTCAATGCCCGAACAACCGGCATATCCGCTGTCGCACAGACAACATCTCTGCTAACCAGCTTTAGAGATTCCAAAGTCGAGTCCAACAGCTGCTGTTCGCTCTCAGTGGCACCATCAGCTGATGCAGCACGCTCAAAGAAATACCGTACAACTCTGGCTTGTGACAGAATTCCTCTAATAGTCCGCTCGTCCTGCATAACAGCAACCCTATGAGCACCTTTAGCAAAAACCTGGGTGGCTTGTGCAACAGTAGTCTCTGGGACTACCGAATAAAAAGGATTCATGTGGGAAAGATCGGATATCTTGCTAACCATATCCCCGCCGGTATTCCGGCCAGAACCAGTAGTTACCTTCCGCATAAGTGGACTGTTATTGCCACTGTCAGAACCTATTGAAGAGGACCGTGCACGTTCTGCCCGTGTCTCGCGCTTGGCCAAAATGTAAGCAGCCAAATCGTGAAGATCGAACATACCAACGTATGAATGCGACCGCGAATCGTACAACGGAACAGATTGGATTTTGTGCTCAATAAGAGCATCGCAGGCTTCTTCGATAGTAGACTCGGAGTCTACTTGCACTACCTTTTGATCCTCGACCAAATCTTGCGCCTGCGTCGACAGCCAATGTCCTTTGTTATTCCCAAGCCCAGGCCTGTCCATTCTTGAAAAAGGGGGAGTGTTTGAATTGGACTAGCTGAGTAAGATTGCGTATGTTGCAGCAATTAGTATTTTATACAAGAAAGAATAGGAAGAAGAAATCACTGGTTTTGATGATAGGAGGGAATGATGACGGAGAGAAATAAAAAAGTGGCGAGATTTTTCTCAAGCCGCTCTGCCATTCATTCCTCCCCTTGTCCCAAAAATGATACCATACGATCACATGTACCATTTACCAAGCAGTCATTCGCTTGACTATACTTTTTAAAATTCTGGAGAATCATGCGATTAGACTTTCCGCAGTTGTTTCCAGACGCACATCTGCGCCCACGCCTGGCGCTGGCCAGGAACCGCCATTTCCAGCAGCATGGCAAAGCTTCTGGGTAAATATAGAATTCTAGCAAGCACTCCCGATCGGCTGGCATCCAACACAGCCTGACACTCGCCCACCTGCGTCCACCGTTTGTCTCTGCCGTCGACCAACTGTGCAAATGACTCTGAGCCATATTCGATATGCACAACATAATCGCAGTTGCTTTGCGTCGAATTTGCGTTTGGGAATAGCGCAATGGCGTGCGATGGCTCCCAGGTATTCTGACTGTTAAATCCAGAACGCGGATGAGATGTGGATGTGCGTATGGAGCCACTCTGGCGTACTGGAATAAAGTCGCCAGGCAAATGTCCTCCGATATGGCCTAGCCCTGTAACAAATTGTAGTTGGTGCGAGCGAGGCAACCAATATGACGATGGAAACCAGTACCAATCCTCTCCCATACACACCATTGTCGCGCGATCCTGTGAGAGATCTGGCTCTTGTGGCCTGCTATGTTGGCCAAAAAGAGACTTGACAGTGGGGCCAAGTGGTAGGAACCCCATATTCTCAACGGTCTGGACACTCGCTGGATCTAGCTCCATAAATGCACGCACTGGAGCCGCATAATACTTGGTCAGCGCCGTCATGCGCAGCACGCCCAGACATGCCGCCACGCCAAACACAGCATATCCCGTCAGCCCACGCGACTTTGTAAGCGGCCTTTCGCCTGAAAACTCGGCCTTTGCCCAGGCCATCAGCGTCCGGATCAGCCCAAATGCCGCTGCTGCACAGAAGCACATGTGCGGGTACACGATGCTTAAAAAGCGCTCTTCCTTGTGTGGCAGCAGTGAAAAGGCAACCAGTACTAAATGGAACGGCAGCATACGGAACAGCAGCAGCCAGTGCGCATCCAGAAGTCGCGCAATCGCCCGCACGGCTCCCGGCTCAGATCGCGTCAGCAGCAGTCGTAGTGCTGTGTAATATGAGAGCCATAGCGGTAGCGCCAGAATAGCCAGGATCATCACGATGTTGCCGTTCAGCAGGCCGTTTTTCAGGTAAAAATACCATGGCTCTGTGCCATACAGCGCTGCAGTACCACCATGCTGTCCCAGTACATTGTATGCAATCTGGCTCCATGTTGCAACTACAGGACGTCCGTAATGGTACGAGTCTACTGCTGTAAGCCATCCAACTACTACTGCCCCAGATACACTGCCCACACACGCTAACGCTAACACACGCTGCAGACGCCATCTACTTCCGACCGATCTGCTGCTGCCTTCGCCGGGTGTCCTAATAAGAAGCTCTTCTGCCACAAATGGCAGTGCTACTAGCGCCGCGTACGGCCACCCAACTGCTGCCGCAACCACAAAGCCCACCACTGCCGGTACTGTCCGGCGGCGCAAGTGTATCCGCAAATCAGCAGCTGGTGGTACCATCGCAAAGGCCGACGCAACCATTCCTGCGCACATAGAGAATGAAGACGGTAATAAGGCCACTGCCGAATGGAACATACCCGCCATTCCAAATAATCCCACAGCCAAGTAGTTGGCCATTCTCCTGTCCACCCATTCCGCGACCATTCTAATCATCAGTGCCTCGCAACCAGCGCTAGCCAACCCCAGTACTATCCGTAACGCATAGAACACTTGCGTTTTCGTCCGAAATCCAAACACTACGTGCAGTGCCTGCAGTGCCCATTTGTGCAAGAAGAGATATCCGTACGAACGCAGCGCATACTCAGGTGCATACTCCCATGTCTGTTTGCCTTCACCGAATTGTAGGAAATGGAGCGGTTCCAGATAGTTGTAAACCTCGTCGCAGTCTTGGATCGGAGAGAGTAGTGCGCCGCTGAGTCTTACTATTGTTAGAATTCGAAATAGCACACTAAGCGAAGGAACGTACTCCTCTTGCGCGTCTGTGGAAGTGTCAAGCGTTGTTACTTTTTGCTCTTGCGCTTTCTCTTGTGCTGCTTGTCTCTGCGCCTTGCGGATGATCTTCTGTTCGCGTCGCTCCACCCGCTCTTGCTTTACCGTGTGTCTTTGTCGCATCGTTTACGCTAAATTGTGTTTCACCATATAATGAAGCGGATGGAGAAAAGGAATGGTGATGTGATTTTCTTTTTCAAGTGAGCAAGAACTATCACTCAAAAGTTGATCTTTGATGAAAACAGCAAGTCGGAAAGGAAAATTTACGGCTTCCTTCTTCGTGCCGTGTTTTTCTGCTCTTCTTATTGCAAAATTCATTTTACATTACCATGCTTCAGCGCTGAGGTCTTTGTTCCCCACTGACTCGTCTAGCATTATGTAATGTTGTTCCGACGCGTCTCTTAAATGCAAAAGCTGTTTGGCATATATCGCGTCTTTACGCGTCAGCAGCAAAGGACACCGCTTCAGACCAACACCAAGATCTTATTACTAAAATCCGCGCATACCAAAAAGAAGATGTGACTATTCCATGGTATGCTCTAGCTGCCCAGTACCGATTGTCATATGATTCTATGGAACAGATTCTGGCGCAGGACGATGCGAGGATCCGTGAACAAAAAGAGCTCTCTGTGCGTATCACGCAGCGTGCTGATCAGCTTTATGATGAGGATCGCGGTTGCTGCGACTGGGATACTGTGGCCAACGAGTTTGATAAGCCCCTCCTGGAGTGCCTTGAGCTTTATGACACCTCTTTGTCCACAACTGTAAGACAATCACGACCCAACATTGCAGACTGGCCGGATGGAACTATTGAGATGTTAAAGACATTTATCAAAAAGCACGCTGATCTCATTGCTGGCGATAATCTTCGGTTGTTTGGAATCTACGTCAACGTCAGGGATGAGGATTGTATTACTTTGCATCATTTGGTGAATAGTCCGAGGATGACTCCAGAGTTATACGAATTAATCAAGAAATGCCGTGAGGATGGCATGGAATGGAAGGACATTTACATAAAGTATCCTTTTGGGCGTAACTATAAAATTCTTAATCGCTCATATAGGCAATTCAACCACGAGGCGCCGCGGAAGTCCGCTAAATATGTAAGAACTATATGGACAGAGTCGGAAACCACTCGCACCCAGGAGATATTAAATGAACATTGGAAACCTTGGGACATGAAATCGGCAATAAATGTCGCCATTGTCGAGTTTGCTGATAAACCTAAGAGTGTGATTCTAAGCAAGCTTAACAGAATGCAAAGTGAAACCTATCTACGCCCTAACAAGCATATGGTGGAAAAGATTAGAGGGCTTGTGAATACACATGGCGAGGATTGGGAACGGATTGGAGCTGAAATGGAATTCACAGCGAATCAAATACGTATTCTACGGAAAAATGGTGAAAAATGGCTAAATCGCACACCCGAATGGACTGACAGCGAATTAGAGGTTTTGCGCAGGTGCATCAAAGATGGGCTTCTTCCAGAGGATGCCTCGAAACTAATAGGGACCAAATCTACAGCCAGATGCGCTAGCAAGATAAAGGCATTGGAAAATGCAGGTAAGCAGATGCAACTATTACATGTGTGTTCTACTTGCGGAAAATGTATTTTATTGCGTTGCTAATGGATTTGTTGTGATAAAGTCTGCATAATATTCTACATAGAACAAAAAGGGCGGTCAGATGCAAAAGGACTTCGGTGGAACGCTGCCGATGAAAATCGGCTGGTTGTTTTAGTATCTGCCTTGGGTTCTAAGGCTGTTGACTGGGCGCATATCAGCAAGGAGCTTGGGCGGGGAATTGGTGCTTGCAGACAGTACTATTCCAAAATAACTAGAAAAGCCAATAATCTCCTATCTAAACACTCAGATTCGGTTAATTCAGAGGCGAAAAGACAATATGAGCAACAATCGAATATCGATTGGGCACAGATAAGCCAGTCAGTAGGATTGAGCGAACTCCGGTGCCTGGAGATTTGTCAGTATGATGAGGGAAAGGCCAGATGGGCGTATGATCCTGATACATTTTCGTGGGACACTGCCAACAAGATGATCGCGTTTATTAAAGCAAATTACCCTCCGCCAGCACCAGTTAACTACCGAGCCGTGTCCAACTATATGTGGGTGGACGCCAATGACTGCACTCGTATCGCAATGATGCTCCGTGGAGATATGGAGTGGACCGATGAGATAATAGAAAAGGTTGACAAGCTTCGGAAGCAGGGAATGAAGTATGCGGACATTGCTAGGCAGATATCACCAAATATTTCGGAAGAGAGGGTAAAATCAGCTTACGCCAGTAGGGTTAATAAAATATTATATTCACCAATATCGAACGAGGATAAGCAGCTAATTAGGCGTCTCTTGGATGAGCATGCCAAACACATGCCTTATAATAAGCTGTCTGGTTTTATTGCCACAAGGTTAACAAGTGGCACCAGGGGTTCACAGCTATCAAATATTAGCGCATATGCTGGGTCACATCCAGTATATAAAGCTCGACTAGAAAAGGCAGGCAAGGTGGGCATTGCGAATAGACTATTGGGTGATAAAATTACTGTCAAAGATTTAGCAACGGAACTTGATCTACCAGCTACTCTTCTTAGAGAATTGGTTAATCAAAGAAGAGCGGGCTTTTATTCTAGCTCGTGGACTCGTGAGGAGTTGGGGCGACTGAATGAGTTATTGCAAGCAAGTGGGCCACCGTATAATTGGAAATTTATTTCTGCTACGCTAGGTACCAAAAGCCCCAGACAATTATCTATTAAATATTGGAAGCTGCGGCATTCCCCATCATGACTAGTTTTTATAATAAAACTTTACTGGCCAAATCCTTTTTTGACAATTAGAATAATTACATAAAAGTGCTCTGGTTCGTGAGTGCATATTGTTACTTTTCTTATAATGACTCTACAGATACTGTGTTTATACACATTGGATTGATGTATGGTTTATTTATGCAGTCTTGTTTTGATTAAAATAATACAGCTCGTTGTTTAAATATTGTGGCTATACGAAGCCTGCTTCAAATGAGGGTGCATATCCTTGTGCCAATGTGCTCTTGCAGATGCTACTATGCCCAGAACAATTGCACTGCGATTCAGTAATTACCTACATATCAATTTAAAGCTTTTGTCATTAACAGCTACAATAGCCCATGCTGTTATCTGTCACTAAACTGTTGGCAATATAAAAAGGTACGTTAGCAATTAAAATAGGCGGGTATTTGGCTTATAATAAGCAGATACTTTTATAATTTTACGACTAGCTAGTGAAGAAATATACTTTTTCGCTATAAAGGGCCGAGTTTGGCACCAATATTAAATATACAAACAGAAGGGTTGCCTAATGTGGCGAAAAATGGTTTCAACTGAAAACACTAATTCTTTAGTCTAGCGTCCACGACGTTCAAAGAATTTGTTTAAAAGTATTTACTCCAGATCATCGAGTGGCTCTTATGTCTGAAAGCGTTAGTTTTAAGATACATTATCTTCTTCCCTAGTAGAAGACATCGCACAACCCATTCCCATTTTTCTTTTGCAAGACTGGGTTGAACAATTCTTTGAAAAAATTTATTGTTTTATTGCAGTTCAATTGCAAAGAAGCCTTTATATGAGGACTGCGGTTAAAAGAGCCGCAGCAACCTTTGCTAAAAGGGCAAGCGATGCTGTTATGTTTTGCTGTAAAAGTGCCTAAGAAAGAGATTTTCTTCTTTTGTGTAAAAATCATACCAAAATTGGCTGGGGAAGTAATGGTATAAAACACATCTTTACGTAGCTCATTTGTAAATTGGTTTTTTCTATAAACATTTATAACAATAACTATTTTGCTATACTCTTTAATATGAAACGCAGGGTTCTTCTTTTTACCAGTTCCAAGGGTAATGTTCTTTACTTGTACAAAGAGGACACAGCAGATGCAGTAAAATCGCTTGAATTCTTATTTGAAGAAGGAAAGCCGGAAGAGTATTCTTCAATGCCTAATCCAGATAAATATTTTGTCGCGCAGGAAGACAGGATTACTGAGAATTTACCCGTAAGCAATCTTGAAAGTGGTGATGAAACACCTGATTGGTTTTTTTCTTGCCTTAGCACAGTCTTAAAAACGCCAAGTGAGCTTCAAGCGGAGTATGAGGAGAAAATTAAACAGATAAAACGTGATTGTAGAAAAAAATTTCCTTATATTGCTAAATGCAAATTAGTGGTTATTTATTGTTTGTTCTACATTGACAAACCAGAGGTGTCGTTAGATGGTAGCCTCCTAGTTGACAAATATAAAGTAGGCAAATATGAACCTGTTTTATAAGACGAATGGATTCAAGAATGTTATGAAGATGACGCTTACGATTTTGGGCATTATTTTGCTCCATTTTTTAAGCCTATTTAATGCAAGTTCTTGAAAATATTTAAGTAAATTAAAATTAAAATTTTCTAATTTGGGGTATGGATAAATATTATAAAACTTTTTAAGGTACATGCTACTATACTTTCAAGTTGTAAAGTGCTTTATAGCTATTCAAGGCTTATCACTTACTAAAGAAACAATAGAAAAGGCTGTTTTTTGCGCACACAATCATATTTACGATGTGCCGCTAGCTCCTTGCCTACGAGTGAGCACATGTTACACGCAATCCCAGCTGCTCGGTTACGTCTCTATGATGCCAGGCTAATGCTGGTTTGCCGCTGGTCTTTACGCCCAGGAAAGGTATACGCCTAGGGCTTTTCTGTGCTTTTTTGTTGCGCTTTGTAAGTCACTACTGCTGACTGGCAAGGAGCACAGAATTTCCACATTATAATTGCTTTAAATCATTCTTGTTATTAGGAGCAGTATCGCAATTCCAAAGTCAGAGGGCTGGGATACAGATTAGGACACGGATTGGTGGAGTAAGGAGAAGCAGGATTGCAGTGCAGCTTGGGCTTATGTCATTTCCTTTAGTCCAATAGAGATGAGCCCAACACATTACTACCCCCTTGAAAACCCATTTTAGCAGAAATTCACAAGGCCTCCAAATGAATTTAAAATATTCTGGCAATACTATATTGTAGGCAGTTTTGCTTGGCTAATGTCATTTTCTATATATGAAGGACAAGGTGTCAGGTGTATCACAGAGCACCAATGATGCCGCATTAACGTCATTGTTTGTCAGTTGGGAGTAGTACCTATAAACAATACAGACCAATGTTTACAGCGATTCTATTGGCGCACATGCTTACAAGACATTAGAAATACTTTATAGATCGGCCACCAAGCTTGTTACAGTGCATGCATGTGCATTTTTATTTGCTACTCATTTACCAACATCAAACATGTTTTCTTCAGTCCCATCGAATTAATTGTCTCTTTACTGCTGCGAAGTTTCCACTATTTAGTCAACAATGCGCGATACAGGTTTTGTTGATTTTTTTTACATTTTCAGAAGACTTTCATCGTTTGCTTCTCCTTTCTTTATGGAGATTTTCTGTATAAACAAGTTTTTATGCAAATTAATCGTGACAGAATGGGTTTTAGAAATTAAGATCCATAAAAGGCAATGTGGTTGATGTACCTGAAGACTATCATTGATTGCCTTCAATGCAAGCTGCTCTGCACTTTACCTTCTAAAAGATATTCTTAGATTGCTTTGACAGATTAGTAAAAGGGGCTCCAGCTGCTCTATCGCTTTTTTGCATGTGGCGCAAACTAATTTTTATTTATCTGTTCTTGGACAAAGGTGCATACATTAGCGCCCATACCACAATTTTCTGCTAAATATGAACACACTTTTGGCTATTTCTAAGTGGCTGCAGAAGCTACAGCCGTTTAAAGTACAACTCACGACAAGTAGCAATACCGAAGAAGAAGACAAGACCACTGTCCGCAGCACAATAGAGTCTGGCTGTCCGTCTCTCATGAGAGAGAATGGTGCAAAGATGATGCCCACACCTTATCTTCTTAGCGGTTGGCTGCAAACTGTCTATCTAGCGATGCAGGCACGTAAAAAAGATCAGTTTTCTAACATAGAATATGACCGCCACCTGCTCGACCTCCACGATGGAGGATTAGTTTCATTAGACTGGTATCCAATTCGCCCGATTCGCAGGAATATCAGAACAGAAGGCGAGCCCCTAATAGCAATTCCCGATCCAAAAACGCCCATTGTTATTATTATTCCCGCAGGTATGAGCACCAGTGGCGAGTATTATATCCGTTGTCTAGCCAAGGCGCTCTATGATAAGGGTGGGTTTCGCGCTGTTATCCTAAACCACCGCGGATGCTGTAACACACCACTAACGACACCACGGCTGCTTAGTGGCGACTACACCGGCGATTTGAAAGAAACAATTGCCCATATTCAAAATATTGCGCCCGAGGCTTCAATAGGTGCAATTGGGTTCTCGGTAGGCGCGAACATTCTCACCAAATATCTTGGCGAGCAGGGCAAAAATAGCAACCTTGCTGCTGCTGTCACCATAGGCTGCCTTTTTGACACAGCAAAAACCTTTAATAGGATGGATGAGCCATCCTTTTTCAACGACAAGGCGTTCCAGCCAAATCTCACTGCCGCTATAAGAAAGTATGCAAATCAGCACCGTGACATGATCATAAATGGGAACGCCGAGTTTGACTTTGACGCAATAAACAAGGCAACAAGAGTTAAACAGCTTGACATGCTTCTGACCTCAAAGGCAGCCGGATACAACACCTGCGAGGAATATTACCAGGCAGCATCGAGTGCCCTGCTAGTGCACAGTATTGCCACACCGTATCTGGCAATCAATAGTAATGACGATCCGGTAGTCCCTGTGGAAGCTATACCCTATGAAGCAATTAGATCAAACCCTTGGACTGCCTTGGTAACTGTCGATCATGGAGGCCACCTCGCCTTTTTCACTGGTATCTTCCCCAAGATCTGGTATATAAACCCGACTCTAGAATTTCTAAGCGCATTCATGTAAAAAAAATAGTAGTTGTTTCTGAATTTTGTTGCCTAAATATACTCAACAACTGTGCTAGAGTGTACTCCATCAGTTGTATTGATTCAGATGTTTGACTTTCAGATGTAACGCGTGGAAAATGCCCACAACTCTTTATAGCACCAGAGTAGGGATAAATACAGAATAATGCCCAGCAGCAACAGCGCGTATCATTTCCTTCATTAGTTTTTAATTCAATGACGACCTATATTAGCGAAGAAGCAAACTCATTATATTTTTTTTAGTCATGTCCACCAGCATCGAGGATCTGGATTTTCCCAAGGCAGTACTGACACGTATGATAAAGTCCAGTTTACCAGAAAGCATTGCTATACAAAAAGAAGCACGTAATGCTGTGAGCAAAGCAGCAGTTGTGTTTGTCAGCTATCTAGCAGCCACGGCCAATGACTGTGCTCGCGATGCTGGACATAAGACAATCATGCCTACGGACGTTAAAAAAGCACTGGAAGCAGTGGGTCTGGCTGACTTTATTGATCGTCTAACAGAGGAACTGGAGGCACATACGAAGATTGTCAAAGAGAAAAAAGAGTTGGCAGCAAAGAACAAAGTCTCTGGCGATGGTGATGAAGATGGTGATGATGTCGGTGGCGATGGAGAACAGGATGTTGAAGAAGAGGAAGAGGAAGCAGAAGTCGCTGCTGCTTCTGCCAACGAGGAAATGGATGAGAGCGAGACCAACACAAATGATAAACACGATCAGAGCGGTATGTCTACAGATGATGCTAGTAAACAATATCCAGTTACCAATGGTGATGCTAACATCTCAGCACAAAAGACTCCTACAGAGCCCATGGCGACCGACACAGCACCAGCTCCCGAATCTGAATCCATGGATGTAGACGATCCCAATGCCGAATACGCCAAGCGCCAGCGTGTAGATTAAGGTTCAAGTATCATAACTTTTGTTGTTTGTTTTACGCCAGATAAAAGGAATATCATCAGATAAGAGATGTGGAGTATTATCAATCTGGAGTGGTCAACTAATGAAAAAAGCACAAAAATCCTCACAGATGACTTATCTAGTCCTTAACACAATCAGATACCACTGCTGTAGTATTAGTGGATTGCTTGCGAGTACCAGACCTTTGGTGCGTGCCACGGCCGCGTCGTGCTGTCTGAGGCTTCTCCTCGCCAGCTGCTGATGCAGCATTGCCCTTGCTCGGCTTGCGCCCTCTGTCAGCTCTCGAACTGCGTCTACTACCAGAAGCCTGACCGGACCGCTCAGTGCCCAGAGTGACGTCACTACCGCTAGACAGAGGAGCGGTTGCTTTATTCTGGACTCGGCGCTCAGAATTATTGCCTCCGCGCGGCTTCTGCCCCTTCGAATGTCTCACCCGCTGTGGTTTTGGTGCCGTGTTTCGGGCAACAGCATTGTGCGCGGGAGATAAACCTTGTGACTCAGCGACAGGAGCAGCAGCAGTAGGAACGCTCACGCTTTTCTGAGAATCTGCAACTGAAACCTGAGCGTGTACCGTACTCTCATTTGGCATCCGAGTCTCTGTATTGTCATGCTGCTGCTGAGCTGGCAACGGCTGTTGGAGATACGCGCCTTGGTTGTCGGGCCACCGTTCAGTCGAAACATAAGCATTACTACTCTGGGAATGCATAGGAGCCAGAGCAGGGTGATGTACCATGGCGCCGCTGGGTTGACCATTAACATGGCCTGTATATACTGGCATCATCGCCATATGCAGCGAAGCCTCGTGAACTGGCAAAGGCGTAGATGTGTATTGCACATAGTGCTGAGGCTGTTGCGCATGGTATTCAGAAACCATGGGGTGGCCTCCAGGATATGCGTAAGGGTAAACCAATGGAGAGGCTGAACTGACGGTTCCAGATTGCTGCTGATGTGTTGCAATAGGTCCTAGTGACAACGAGTTGTGACTGCCGCCGCTGGGAATTTCGCCGAAGGCATTCAATGCCGCTGATGCTCCCATATAATAGTTTCCAGGCTCTGGTACCAGCTGCGCATGCTGCTGCTGCTGCTGAGGCATAGTATAGGCATGTGGGAATGGCTGGAACGACGGCTGCATCGGGTAATGCAATTGCCACTGCTGCTGATGCCGCTGCACAGGTGGTGGTGACGGTGGTGGTGGAGCAACCCTCTTATCAGCTCGTGCAGACCCATTCTTATCACGCATACCAGGAGCACCGTTGCTTCCAGGTGCGCCCCGTGTGCCAATAGGACGGGGTGCTCGACCAGATTGCCCAAATACATGTTGGTCGCCGTTATCTTCGCGTGATGGCGGACGCGAGATTTCGTGTGACAAAAGCGGTCGAGCAGCAGGCTCCGACCACAGCATTGCTGCACCAGACGAGAAGGCGCTAAACGATGATGCCGGCGGCGCTCCAAACATCAGGCCTCCTGAATTGTCAGCATAGAATGGATGTCCCATTGCCTGTGTAGATAGCATCGAGGGATAGTCCCACATGCGCCCATTGCTAGTCGTTGCATGTGCAGGCTGTGTCGGACGACCCTGGGGCGCTGGGGGATCGTGGACTGGCAGATATCCAAACTCAGCGCTTGTGCTAGCAACACCAGTCTGTGCTGGGCGCATAAGCAGGCCAGAATCGCCAAACCCAGGTCCCAAATGGCTCTTCGCATTACCAGAGCTCGTAGCCAGCGTCGAGCTTCTATTGGCATCAAATAGCGACGAGGAGCTGCGCACGCGCGAGCCATAGTCGAGCCCTCTGGATCCCACACTCTCGGTCTCACCTTGTGTTCTGATCCCTATAACACTACTAATACGTCTGCCACGCATAAGCGAGTCATTGGTTGCCGAGCTTGTGTTAATGGTTACATCCGCGGCCTTCGCCGACGCGGCAACGGGTCCGCTGACGCTACCAGACGATGATAGCTGCGGGCCACATACGCCGCTACTTGTGTGCTCGCCGTCGCCAAGAATGTCAGCAAGCATTGTGTGGGGCAAAAGTGGCGGCGACAGACCAATGCTAGTGTTGCGAGCCTGCGGTTCCGAGAGGTGTAGCAGATCAGAAAACCGCCCGCGCTCTACATCACTGTTGCAAAGTCCGATGCTCGAGGCATAGTATGCGTCGCCGCTAGATTGCACCCGAAGCCCACGCGTCACCGAGCTCTCACGACTAACTGCGTTGTGGGCCAAAACGCCATTGTGTAAAGCCAATGGCTGCTGATCCATCGGGCTGCTCGTCCAAAACTTTGGGATAACAGCACCATTGGACAGTACTGCAGAACTACCAGGCATAAATGCTGCCGATGAAACCGTGGCCGCCGACAGATCACCGACAGAAGCCTGCATTGTATCAGCGTCATTCTTAGCGCGATTCGAAGCTGCCCGCCAGCTGCCCGCCAACGAACTTGTGGCTGCTCGGCTCCGTTCGCGCCTACCGCCTGGCTGTGCTGTCTGTGCAAGGGCTCGGGTGGAGCTGCTGCCGCGCCTTTGCAATGCTACTTTACTGTCGGGATTACCATCGACTTTTTGCAAAACAGGAAGCGGATTGGGCGTATCAGCAACGAGCTCCAATGCCTGTGGCTGAGGCTTCGTAGAAGCGGCCAAAGACCCTGAGGACCGCCAAGAGCCAATCTGCTTTGCACCATTGGTGCTGGGGCGCTTCGTCGACTTTGAGGTGGTGTCTACCTCTTGCTGAGGTGTCACCAATATGTCCTTTTCTACAACGCCATTGCGCTGCGCTGTCTTTGCCTCATCCTTAAACAGTATCTGCGCCATGTCGGCTCCTGGCGCTGGCAGTGAGCTCGGTGCTCCTGTCACAGCAGTCTCACCAGCGCCTGTAGTCAAAGACACCCCTATCTGCTGATGGCTTGCTAGCTGCTGTTGGCCGTGCTCGTCGGACGGCTGCGGAATTGGATCCGTCACTTTTCCGTCGTCGCTGTTCGTCCCAATTGCAGTCCTCAAGCCCCGAGGGTTTGCGTCTATTGTGCCAGCACGCCCAACATCGGCCCCATGTTTGGTGCCGCCAGATGCAGGTTTAGGTTCCAAAGTGCGCACCGTTGCACGCGCAAGCACCACGGGCGGGACTACAGTGGGTACTGGTGCCTGTGCTCGCCGACTGCTACGTTGGACTCTTGCACCTCCGCGCTCGCCTTTAGTAATCCTACTGCGACTGTCACCATCATTGGACCTGTACATCTCAGCTGGTTTGGGAGAGGAGGAGGCCGGCGGCGAAGGCAAAGCAGGTGAAGCTGTTGATCTTAGTGTCTCAGGGTGCAAAGCCGACTCACCCTTCCGAGCACCACCAGAGAGGCTTGCCTTCCACCAGCGTGATTTTGAAGGCTCGGCTTCCAGCTGTGTCGACTTGCTGGCCGCAGTTCGCGCTCTACTGCCCCAAGTGTAGTTCTCTGGAAGAAAGCTTCCAACCTCCTTGGCTGCATCTAATTGTGATGGGGGAGGCGCTGCTGTGTCGTCAAGGTAAGCGACACTTTTAGCAGGTGTTTCTATCCGCTCTATCTCCATTGCAGGTGCTGAAATCTTCACAGCTGAAGAGGTCGGTAGAGATGACATCACACGTTCTCCTGTTTCATTGCTATCCGAAGCACGTACATCGATAGCAAAACCTGTTTGCTGCTGCCGCTGTCGTGGCTCAACGCTTTCTGGCGATGCTGATGTTGTTGTCGATGCCGACACAAGCTGTTTGGTGATGCCAGACGCAAGCTGCGGCCGATTGATTGTTTGGGGCTCTGAGACCGCGTGCGCTATCGTCCTATTCGAAATCTCCATAGCAGCTACTGAGTCAACACAATCGCTTACAACTTCATCTCGCCCATTGACTATGTTCGCCAGCCCAACGTCATCTGCCTTGGTATCCAGTCCTTGACCACCTTCCAGCTGCAAATGGTCCGGTACGCAAGGTGTAGCACCATCTCTAACTGACACATCGTCTGTTTTTATAAGACCTGCTTCGCCAAGCGACCCGTTCTCGGCAGTTAAACTCCGTCGAGACACATTTGACGCAAGCTTTGATGAATTTTGTGCTGTCTGTTGTTGTGCCTTCGTCTGCAAGCGCTTGGTCCACGGGTTCGACATATTAGCTTTGGTGCTGCAATCAGACTCTGAGCGACCACTATCAATCAAAGACTCATCAGCGACACCAGGCGTAGCTATGATGGTTGAGTTGTTGCGCAGCCGAATAGCTGTGGATGTTGGTGTGGGCTTACGATTAACCAAAACAAGCCCCAAATGCCCTGCCTTTGTCTCTACATGGTTACGACCTGTGTCACTGACTGTGCGCCCCTGTCCCTGCATTCCAAGCGGAGGCGCACGGACTGTGGGCTGAAAAACAGTCTTTCTTGCGCTATTAAGTCGAGAACCCCGTCCCCGCACTCCCCTGTTGCTGGAGCCCTCGCCAGAGTCTGCCGCTGTACCGTCTATGTCGCCTGCGCTAAGACCATTCCGGCTGTTGCTCTGTAAATAAGCAGCTCCTCGACCGCTCTGCAAAACCATAGTGCACCCCTCCGCCCCCCTCGAAACTGAGGTGTATAGTTTTTTTTTCCTGATACACACCCAAGGGTTAAATAAGAAGGATAGGGCGAAAAAAAGAAAAATAATGGTGGGCTTACGTGCTCAAATGTAAGAAGCTCTAAAGGAATTTGCAACTTTGGACGTAGCAAGTGCGTTCAGAAAAGGGGATTCATGCAATAAGTCTCTATATTTTTTGTTATCGGATGTATTCGCACCCTAAACGCTCAGTGGTATGGAGCGGAGCTTTGGCTGCAACTAAAGCACAGGGAAAAAAAAACCTCCCACCAAAAAGGCTAGTTAGTGTATATGCGCAGCGAAGCTGGAATAAGCCAAAGAAATATAAGTAGAAAATTGAGAAGTATTCTTTGGAAAAATATAATTAGTGAAAGTGGGAATTCAGAAAAAAGGAACTCCTTCCTCTGGTGTCAATAAAGGCCAGTTGGATGAAAAAGGCTTATTTTTTTTGAAGGAAGAAGGTAGCTAAGTGAAATGAACACAAGAGAAAGCCTATGCTGCGGTTATCAGGGCGCAGCGACGCCCCTACAGACGTCTATGCTGTATGTGCAAGTAGGTATATGTGGCACGCTTGTTCTACTCTGGCGGAGCTGTGAAAGAAGAAATCGCCAACGTGATTTAAGAAAGCAAATGTGGATGTGGAATTTCGTTGTGAAGAAACGAGAAGCCTCCCTTGACCATGTCTGGGCAGTTGCACAAGAGAAGCATGAGGCTACAATAGCACGTGATTGTGTTGATCACGACCGTTGATCCGTATCAGCTGCTTGTTATCAGGTGGGAGAAGCCTGGTGAACTATTTGCTCAGCGAAGTAGGAGACTGGGACTGCAGGGTTCCTTCCTCACGCGCGTACCTGCCTGACACGCTTCTTCTTTTTTTGCTCTATTGAGTTATTCTAGTATTTCTAACGACCATGGCAACAGTGCGCACTTTTTCAGCGGCAGTGTTGAAAAACATTAAAGTTGAGCATTCCGAAGCAGCCTTTCTGCCAAAACTTGAGAATGGCTTCTGGAGATCACCAAAATTCAGCCTACGGCGTCAAGCAGAGCTACGAAAGGCATGTCTGTTAAACAATATTGAGCCAGAGTCTATTGGGATGCCACCGCCTAAACCGCAAAAGATTATGCAGAAGAAACCGCCCAAGGGTCACAAGCAACAACGCCTGTATGAAGCAAAACGCGCAGAAATACAGATGCATCTTGATAAGATGCCCGAGAAAATCCAGAAATGGAAGAAAGTAGGTTATCGACAGTTGCTCTATTTGTTATTGTTATATGTTTTTCTGTTTTGCAAGGATAAACAACAGCCGAAAAGAAAAACCACCTAGGAACTCTCAACGACTAATTCTTCTGGTACTCTGTCCGAGTGTTTTCTATAATGTAGGATCTGGCTATACAGAAGGAAAAGGAAAAGTCTTCGCTTCCATTTTAGATATATTTTTTTATAGATGTCGATAGCCTTTTTGGCGCACGGTTACTACTTACAAATGTAAGAGCATCCAACCAACGCCTACATAACACTAGCAGCACTCCAAATAAGACCTCTTTTTTGAGAGACTAGAAGCGCTATATGGTAATATTGATCTCCTATTCTAAAATGGTTGAAGCGATCTCTAGCAGTGTAAAACAAACGAATAACAAAGATGGACAAGAAAAATATAAGAAAAAGTCTATTGTCTATTGTTCAGAATACCTTGCCGTGGTAGGCGGACAAAAGTAAATCGGGGTACAAGTTGTATTGCTGTGGAGCTGTAGAGGTAGCATTATCAGCTACGGATAGTTGGCTATGGTTGGCCAATAAACTCTGAAAGTTATTAGTGTAGTGTATACCAGAGGCAGCATCTAGTCCATAACTTTGGAGTGGTACTGACATTGATACAGCCGTGCTGGTAGGGTCAAAAATAGGTTCAGTAATTCCAGTTGCTCCAATGGTCTGGCCGTAGAACGTCTGCTGGCTGCCATTATTGGTAGCAAGTTGAGCGTCCATTGGCATAATACCTAGACACTGGAGAGAATGCATTATGTTTGGCTGCGTCTGCAGGTCGGTATTCTGTTGGCCCAACATCTGCAAATTAGCTAGTTGATTTGCATCGGTGGCATCAGCTGTGTCGAAATCTTCACTGTAGTTCTGTTGAAACGCCTCATTTTCTGGATAATTTAGCTGTTCATTATCCTCAGCATCCTCGTTCTCAGTATATCCACCATCATCGTCATCGCCACATTCGGACCCCCCACCATCATCGGTAGCAGCTCTAACGTCATCGTCGCCATTGTCATCGCCGCCATCGCTATCGCTATCGCTCAAGTCAGTGGACATATCATCTTTATCGGCAGCATTCCCAAATAAAGCCTTTGGATATTCTGCAGTGTAAGATCTATTATCTGCGTAGCCCTTGCCCCATGACGATGTCTTCAGTACCTCTTCTACGTTGGCATTAGACAGAAAGTCTTCGACTAGAGATTTGCTTAGCTCCTGGTCAATCTCACATTTGTCTACCAGCGACATATCTGTGTGCTGCACTTGCATAAACGAGGAATAGTCTGTGTCGGATGATGGCAAGAAGTCAATTGTGCCGTTAGAGCTTGAGAATGAGTGATGTCTTTGACGTTTGGCTTTGGGCTCCTCGCAGTCTTCATACTTGATATATTCATGCTCTAGTTGATGTAAATCCGCCATTCCAGTTCCATCGCCGACGCTGCAGTCACTGCTTCTAGATACACTTAATGGACTGCGACTGCCGCACTCCATGTTGGCCCTTATAATATTTAGCACGCTATTGACATTGTCAATGTCAAGTGGCAATCCCTGAGCAGCATCTGGTCCTTCAATGTATCCATTGCTGTCTGCTGCATGTCTACCAGAATCTGAGAAAAAGGATAAAGGCGAGTGGTCATGCGTTACCAGTTTAATGTTATCTGCTGCTGCTGTCGCCATCAAATCCGTAGGCTGGTCAAGTTCGGGATCTATCCTACCAGTGCCATCTTCTACCGTGTTATAATGATACATTGTGCTGGCATGACCTGGGTTAGTGACCTGGCCATACGCATGCAAGTCAACAAAGGATGGACCGGCCGGGGTAACCATCATACCTGGTCCTTGTTTTATCAAAGGCGCTGATCTTATAGGGAGACTGTCTCCGACTATCTGAGCGTCAGTCGACGGCGCTCCTGCTGCTGCAGCTTCATTTAGCGATGACCGCACAGATAAAGGCGATGAAATTAAAGTATGCTGTGGACCTTGATTCAATGTTCCTGCAGATGATGTGCTGGCAGTCGATAGGCGTTTGCTGGGCGCATTCTCATTAGGAGTATGATATGTCTTGGTGTATTTTACATGAAGGTTTTGAGAATTGTCTCCCTCGCTAGCGACCTTGTACTCGTTAACAACAGCAATACGACGTCTGATAAATGACCCATTTTTATCAAATCCATATCTGCCGCCGTTGTCCTCATCTCCATCATCGGTAGCAGTATGATTACGCCTCTATCTTTATAAAATTGTTTAATTTGTTAGCTTTGGTGCTGTTGACAGAGAGATTGCGGTGTATGCAATATCACAAATATAGACTTTGCTAATAGATTGAACTTACCCTTGACTCGTTTGTCAGAAACTGCTTATAGAGATATCTGCTAAACATTTCATCAGGTGTATCGGCTGATGAGTACTATATTTCTTTGGTTACATTTTAAGGCATGTGGTGTAAAATTTTTTAGTCTATATCAGCAAAAGATGATTTTTTTTTGTCGTAACAAGAGACAAAATGACTTATAAATTGTAACTTACCACATGGCCAGCGTTTTTACTGTCAAATATCACAAGAGCGACTTTGATATTACAGAGAATACTCAGTTCGTGTGCCTTTTTGATTAAACCAGCTCGACGACGCGCGAATGTGACAGTGCGCTGTCTCGAGTTTTCTATTTCCGAAATCTATTTGTTGTGAAAACGTTGGTCTTTAGTTTGCCATTAGTAACCAAAAATTCCTGGAACATCCAGACAATAGGATCCTACTGTGTCTGTTCAATACCTACATTGATCTTCTTTCTTCCCATCGTCGACTAGTTATACAAGCTAGAACAAATCCAACTAAAGACACAATACAACAGATCACTTGTCGCTGTAGTAATTGCCAAGATTATAGAAAAATTAGCAAAACAAACAAAAGTAACAAAATATTTCACAAGA